>VZTY01009388.1:0-14043 GCA_013400935.1 Turnix velox | reverse complement strand
TCCTCTCTTTCTCTCCTCTCTTTCCCTCTTCTTTCTCTTCTCTCTCCTCGCTCTTTTTTCTTTTTTTCTTTTTATTTTCTGTTTGGAGGCATTTTTTTTCACAAAAGAGAGGCTAACAGGGAGATTTTGGTGTTTTGTATAAGAAAGAAATTCTTTAGGGTGAGGGTAGTGAAGCACTGGAAGAGGTTGTGGATGTCCCCTCTCTGGAGGTGTTTAAGGCCAGGCTGGACAAGGCACTGAGCAGCCTGATCTAGTGGGAGGTGTCCCTGCCTATGGCAGGGGAGTTGGAACTTGGTGATCTTGAAGGTCCCTCCCAGCCCAAACTCTTCTATGATTCTACCTGGTTATGAATTGTGAGTCTCATTCTGCCTGTATTGGCAGGCCCTGCTAGCACTCTAATGCCGGTGAATCAGAAGGAGAGTGGCAGTTATCCACAAAAAATGTATGCAGTCTGCTCACCAAATCACATAATTACTTTGTAAAGGAGCCCTATAGAGTTGGGGTTTTTTTGATACTAGCTAGTTTGGTGTGTTTCCTAAATGGTTTAGTGTAATACCAATGTAGTAGTGACATTGTGCTGATCAGTTGCACTCATTTTGGACTTGGGTTTCTTGACTTGCAGGAAGGAATGCAAGTTTGTCCACAACTTCCACTCGGACCATAATCTCTGTATTCTGAAGCAGTATGGGCTTGAGAGTTTAAACAGAGATGAACTTCAACAGCTTTTGCTTCAAAATGACTCTTCCCTCTTACCAGAGGTGAGTAGTACTGTGGTAGTTTCTTAGCCTTGTGTTTCAGCAGGTATCACAAAGTGGAAGAGGCTTGATACTACATGGAGATGCTGTGTAAGTGGCACTTTAGTCAGTGTAACAAATCCTTGAAACTTTAAATCTACATGCTTGCTTCTTACTGGCAGCATCCTCACTGCTCCACTCTCCCCAGTCTGCAACAGGACAACAAAAATGGATAGAGATAAAAGGCAATTTAGTAAGTGGAAGAAAGAGGAGAGAAAACAAGTGTTACAAGGGAAATTAGTCATCACTTCCCAAAAGCAGGCTAATGCTTAACAAATCTGAGTGTGGGCCACCTCTTCTGCCAAATATTCATATTTCTGAGCATGTCATATGGCTTGGAATATTCCTTTAGATTGTTTGGGCTAGCTGTGTCCTCTTTCAATTTCTTTTATACCTCCACCCTACCTAGGGTTGTGGGGGGCCAAAGTGAAAAAAAAAGATAAATCCTTCACACTGTAGAAGCACTGCTCATCAGTAGCTGAAATGTTGGTGTGTTATCAATAGTGTTTTGGTCACAACCCCAAAACATAGTGTGGAGTGAGGAAAGTTAGCTCCATCCTAGCCAGGTCCTGTACCTCTTGCCATCAAATTCAAGTTTAAAAAGTTCACTATTCCAAAACTGGATTGTTTGGATTGTGACACAATGAAATCTACTGCCCTACATTTGTGTGCCTTGGAACAAAATCTCATCTGCTTGGAAATGTCTGTAAGAGGGTTGTTGTCTGCTGATAGATGTTTCAATCTTTAGTGTAAAAAAGATCCAGAAACTATCAGGCTATCATTTGGGAAACGAGGAAAGAAGAAACTTTTGTAAGTCTTTTAAATACAAATGTGAACATGTAGCTGTAAAAGTTCTAAAAACTGTGATTTCAGACTATCTACAGGAGCGTGTTGTCATGTTTAAATTGTTTTGTTTTGATTTTTTTTCCCCTCTACCCAAGGTCTGCTCGCATTATAACAAAGGTGATGGACCTTATGGATCTTGTACTTTCAAAAAGATCTGCACCAAACTGCATGTTTGCCAGTACTTTTTGCAGGGACAGTGCAGATTTGGCAGCAGCTGCAAGCGATCCCATGACTTACTTAAGACAGAATGTTACGAGAAATTGGAGAGACAGGGAATGAGCTTGAACATTATTGAGAAACTCCCCTCCATTTATAAGAATATGTATGACATTCAAAATGGCAACAGGAATATGTGTGAGATAGAAGATTCCAAGGCTTCACCGTGCAAAGGTAAATGACACCATCTTGTTGGTGTGAATGACACCAAATGAAAACATCAGAGGAAGAGTCAGTGTACCAAATGTAACGTTCTCACAGATGTCATTAAAAAATAGAAAACTGGATCCTCATCTTGGTGGGTCTTATAGGAGAGACCTGGTACCTATCTAATTGACAGAGATTTTGTCTTGACAAGCGAGGTAGATTTTAGGGCAGTAGTGGTTACTGAGGAGTAAAGTGCTTGGTGTTCATAAAATCCCTAAATTTGGGGTTAAAAAAGCATAACAGAAACTGGAAATGGAGAACTTCTTGCCAAAGACCGCTAATTAGAGCTGAGAACTGTTTAAGGAAATGGGTGACATTTACTTGTCTGATTATTAACTAATTTTTTTCATAAATGAAGTGATTTTCTAGCGCAAGAATTCACAGGTAGCAGTATCCCAGTTGCTTGTCACAGATATGTAACATTTTGTTTGTTTTTTTTTTTCCTGAAGTTCCTAAGAATTGTGAGTTAAGTATAGTTTTGCAGGGAAGAAAAGGGTAACAGAATTTAAAATCCTAGTGTGTGCATGTGTTCATATCTGCTGTTCTCCCTGCAGTTCCTTCTCCCCTTCTTTGTTTCCTTAATTTACAAAAGTATCAGACTTTGAGACTTGAGATTTTATGGCTGCCAATATGAACAGTTCTGTGGAATGCACAATGAAATGTGCATCTAGAAATATGAAGGCAATGGATTCTATTCTTATTTTGCAATTTTACAATACCCATCTGAGAAATCTGTCAATTACAGAAGTTCAAGTTCAGGAAGGGTGGATAAAGGGGCAGGACTTCACAGTATACAAGGTTATCAAAGACTTCATTGTCTTTCCGGAGCTAAAAGAAATTACCTAGTTACCAACATTATTTTTTGGCATGTTCTCTACCAATAGGTATGTATTTTAAGAGGGCTGGCTGAAACAAAGAATGTTTAATAAGGCTTATAATTCCCCCCCTCTAGAGGGAAAACACAATTCTAGCCGAGAGACTTCAACTACAGGTGATGATGAATTGGAGCAAATCTGTTTATATTATCTGTACCGAAGTTGTGGCTTTAAAGGTAGGTTGTGAATGTAGCAAGTTCACTCTCTTTTCCTTTTTTTCCTGGAGAGGAAGTGATTGATGGCATTCACTTCAGGGGAAACTTCAGAGCTTATGCTGATCTTTAGTTGAATCTCATTGTGATCTTGAGCACTGGTAGGAAAATGTTAGATCTATCTGGCAGATCAAACGAAGAAGCCCTTCTTCTACTCTGAAATGTATAATATGTATAATATATAAAATGCCTGTGATGAAGATGGGCTGCTCCACCATTGTTCACCTAAGGACTTGCTGAATGAGAAGTTTCTGTTCTGAAACAGCTACAAAAGATACACTGAACTCTGAAGAATTTCTTCTGTTGCATCTGTCTCAGCTGTCTTCCTTTCAAAACACACCAGTTTGTCCAGGAAAAAGGCTGCTTTTCAAGCTTTGTTCTCCTTTTGTCATCCTATTCCTCTTATTCCTCTACACATCTTCTCATATGAACTGTGCAGTTCAGGCTCTTAGATTTTTGCTGTAGCTAAGGTGCCTGTCGTCTTGGTTTGTTTTTCTCAGTTACACAACTTTGAGACTAAGTGGTTAAGCACAGATCCTTTAGGTTATTGCTCTGTATATGTGATAATAGCCTTATGTCAGCTTGTGATCTCAGCTGTAAAATTTTGCCTCTAAAACTGAGAAGACAAAGCAGTTCTTCACCACTGAGCCCCTGCTAGCAATTTTGGAGCACAAAGACCATCTAGTAAGTACAGAAACTCAATGTCTGCCTAAGCTCAAAAATAGAGTTTTGCTTGTTCACACTGAACTATTGCTTGTAATGATTCTGTAGGTTAACACTTCCTATAGCTATGAATTTGATACTGTCACCAGCTAGGTGTGCAGCCCTGAAATGTTGGAGCTTTTCTCATAGCCTGTAAAAATGATGCATCTTTTTTTAATTTTGTATTTATTTCCACATTTTTATAGACAAGTGTATCAGAACTCATTTTCACTTGCCATATAGATGGCAGATCTCTGTTGATAATACCTGGAAGGACTTGAAGAATATGGAAGAAATTGAAAAAGCATATTGTGACCCCAGTAACACCAGGTATAAACTCCTGCAAAATTTAATAGTGTTTGGTCTTTGCCTATTTTGGACCAGGTTCTTAGTGGGTATGAATTGCTACCATTCTATTGCTTCATTCTTTATTCTGCCAATCTCACTTTGCTGATCTGCTCTTACTGGGGGTCTGATCCTTTGTGAATTATTCCTGGTGTCTGTGTATGATGCTGTGAGTTACCACGCTGGGTTGGGCTGCAATGGAATTAACTTTCTTCCTTGCAGCCCATGGAGTGCTGTGTTCTGGATGTGTGACTGCAATGGTGATGTACTAATATTCTAGATGTTGCCCAGACTTGAGGCTTTCTGTTTTTCTTACTCTTTCCTCTTCCTCCACAGTGTGTAGTCTGAGGGTGGGGAAGGGGCTGGGGGAGAACCAGATATGTAGCACAAGGAATTGGAAGGGGCTCATATGAGTATGCTGCATCCCATGGTGAGAAAGTTACCTAGTCCTCCTGTGTTATATCAGAGGCTCTTTGAAGCTGTCTTTGAGTTATAGAATCATAGAATAGTTTGGATTGGAAGGGACGTTCAAGATCATCTAGTTCCAACTCTTCTGCCATAGGCAGGTACACCTCCCACTACATCAGGCTGCACAGTGCCTTATCCATACTGGCCTTAAACACCTCCAGGGATTGAAGGGACATCCACAACCTCACTGGGCAACCTCTTCCAGTGTTTCACTACCCTCACTGTAAAGAACTTTTTTCTTCTCTCCAGCCTAAATCTCCCCTCTTCCAATTTGCATCCATTACTCCTCGTCCTGCCATCCTGCACCCCATTCAAAAGTCCTACCCCAGCCTTTCTGTAGCCCCTTTCAGGAACTGAGAAGCTACTCTGAGGTCCCCCCTGAGCCTTCTCTTCTCCAGGCTGAACAACCCCAACTCCTTCAGCCTGTCCTCATAAGGAAGTTGCTCCAGCCCTCTGATCATTTTCATGGCCTCCTCTGGACCCTCTCCAACAGATCAATGTCCTTATGTTGAAGAATCCAGAGTGCTGCAGCAGTATGGTCTGTGGATGTGAGTGTTATGAGTGTTCTGTTTAGAATGTAGTTGGTTAACATGAAGAAGGCAGTGTACTCTTTCCTCTGTTCGTTTTCATCTTATCTAACTCACAAATTTCTGACTTGATAATGCTTACTGCACTTGGAACCAATGTGAAACGTAACATTGTAATGTAGAATATGTAAAGTGCAAGATGGGGCTGGATTGTTATGGAAGCTGCAGGTTTGTCTTCTTTTTGAGCAATGTTGGTTTAAATTCCATATTGGTGGCAGACATCTGAAGCAGTGTGTAAAGCTTCACAAACATTTTGGCTGGTTATTTTTTTTTCTCTTTTTTTTTTTTCAGGTTCACTTATGGTGTTACTGAAAGTGGCTCTGTCTTGTCACGCATCTGTTTTGGGAGTATGTGCTGTGGGTTAGCGAAGGTTAGACGCCTTTCTACAGCCTCCTCTGTGACCAAACCTCCTCACTTCATTCTTACAACAGAATGGATCTGGTACTGGAAGGATGAATATGGCCTCTGGCAAGAATATGGGAAAAATGTAAGCATGAAGAAATGGGGAGACTCTCTGCTAAAAGTGCACAGCTACTGGAAAGTCTATACTCCCTTCTTGTCAATCTCCACCATTCCTCCTACACATGGACTTCAGAGGCCTAAGGGGATCTTTCTCCTGATAATTTGGCTAGTTCATATAGGGAAGTGCTCACTGGTGAATCACAGAAATTGCCAACAGATAGTTCTTCAGTGAGTCATCTCAGATAAGATCACGTTAATGCATTATTTTCACTGCCACTAACTGCAACTTGCTTTCCTGAGGTTCCAGTGTCTTTGCTAATGTCTGGATGGTGAATGTGAAGACTCACATTCAGTAGTGTCATTCACCATATGTGCTTTTCCAATGTAAGTTTTGCCTTCTTGTCACTGTTTGTATATGTAATTGTTTCTGGGGCAGTTTCAGCTGCTTAATACATACTTATGCCTGATAGCCACTATCATGTACAGAGACTGAGACTGCAGCCACAGTTGCTGGTTTTTAAACTTGCTTGTGTATAATAGACTATGAGAATAACTTTTTTTAATCTGGTTTTGGCCCAACAGAATCATTATCATACAGCTTCCACTGTCTCCAGTGAAGACCTGGAGAAAGCTTATATAGCCACAAGTTCTCCAAAGCTGAACTTCAAAGCTGGAAAACATGAATATGAAGTCAATTTTGGAGGTACATTCCATTTGTTTTGGAGTGGGTTTTGTTTTGTTTCCTCCCTTCCTTCCTCATGATTTTTAGTCTATATTAGTACAGGAGATAGGAGAGAGAAATTTGAACTTTGAACTGCAGTGATTACCGTGACAGAGCTTCCATCAAAGCTCTCAAGATAAAAGCTGTTCACAGAAGAAAAGTGGTACTCCTATTCCTCCAAACCCTTTATTTTTTAAAAGTTCTTGTGCTAGTCTTCCTAATGTCTGTCAGCAAGTCAAAGTGTGACAATGCCAATGGTGTTGGCACCAGTACAAATGGCAAGGAGCTTCTGGAAGACTTGTCAGGGCAAATTCCAATCTGTGATAATTCTTGTCTTGCAGAACAATGAATATTTGGGCAAAGTGTGGGGTCCAGAAAATTCTTACCACTGCAGTATTTATGCAGCTGTTTTCTTCTTGTAGCTCTACCTGCCTGGAAAGGCTGAGAAAATACCTTGTTTGTGCTCTTCAGGAAATTTAAGCCATTTGGGCTGGCACTATCCTCTTTAAGCTGTTGTCTTTCCAGGTATCCACTTGAAAAAATCATGGGGGACAGTCATGGTGGGAATCTACCTGCCTAGGCTGCCATTTTGGTATAGTTGCCTTTGATCCATCTCTCCATTACTACCTCATGGGATATGTTACCTGTGATACAGTTGAGAGGAATGCTGTAATCTCTCTAGGCTGGGGACAGAACAAGAGGTAATGGGCAGAAACTTGAGCATAGGAAATTCCATCTAAACATGAGAAGGAATTTCTTTGAGTCTGATAGAACACTGGAACAGGTTGATCAGGGAGTTGTGGCATTCAAAACCTGCCTGGATGTGTTCCTGTGTGATCTGCTGTAGGTGAACTTGCTCTGGCAGGGGGATGACTAGATGATCTCCAAAGGTCCCTTTCAACCCTAACATTCTGTGAAATTTATCTGGCTTAGGAGAGGAAATTACACAGTAAATTCATGCCTTTTTCTAAGGTTTTGGTCTTTTTTAGTAACAGGCAAACACATACAATGTGGATGTCTTCTAAAACTTAGTTTCTGGGATTGGGTGAGCTGAGAAGTTTTTTCTTGTTTGTTTTCTTCTTGTATATCTCAGAGGATCAGGCCTCATTCTACTGACTGCTATTGACTCTTAGTTGCTGATGTTTCTAGCCGACAGAATGTCTCTAAAATACAGTTTGCTGTAACTTGTTGCAATAAAAATTAATATCTTGTGATAGCTGTTAGGTTGCATTTATAGGATTTGAAACCTACAAATAAATGTAGGAAGACAGTATTGTGACTGCAAATTGAGAGGAAAGAAATGCAATCCATGGAGCAAATGTAGATACTTTACAGTGATCATTTTTGCTTATGTGGGGCTGATGGAGCAATGATAGGAAAGCAGCTACCTGTGTTTTATTGTTTCTTCTAAAGTTAAGAGCAAAACCAAACCCAAAATCTTTCTCAGTGATTTACACTGATAGACAGTGGGTCCCACTTCCTACTCTGACTTCCTTTTCTGTAGCAGAAAGAAAGCTTTGTGCCTTTTTTTTGACATTTTTCACAAAACAACTTTGTGGCAAGTTTTGCAACAGTGTGAAGGCTTTGCTGGTTGATCAAGGTTTTGTTTCTTTTTTTCTTTCTCCAGCCATGACTCAGAAAAATCTTCGGTACACAACAGAGAGAGAGATTTGTAGAAGGCCTAAATTTGTCTCTCAGACAGATGTGGAAGAGATTAGAGCAAGGTAAACTGCAACTGCTCATTCTGATGTGATGGAGCTAGTGCACTGTGAATACAGTGTCTTCTGGGGATGTTAATAAGGTGAAGAAACAGTTGTTGTAGAAGAAATTGAGGGGAGAAATTTCCTAGAAGAGTGTCTAATTGGAACAGTATTGCAGCCTGGCTGACAGTTTTCAAGCAGCTCAAGAGCCTTTGGGGTAAAGGAAGTTTGGGCTTGGACAGAGAAAGCATGAAAGCACAGAAAATAAATCAACTTGTAGCTGCGTTGTAGGGATCTGCTGATTAGAGGGAGCTGTCTTACTAGAGGAGCTGTTACAGACATATTTATGCACAATAGCCCTTTCTGACATCTGAGATCAGTAATTTCCAAAGCTAACTGGAAGTTCAGGAACATTTTTTTTGAGAAAATCTGAGAAGAAAGTAGTACTTTTTACAGGTGGAGCAAAAGGAGATTGCAAGGGGAGATGCAACTTGGTCTTGTGGGAGGTGTCCCTGCCCATGGTACGGGGATTGGAACTAGATGATCTTAAAGGTCTCTTCCAATCCAAACCATTCTATGATTCTATGTTTTATGTAACTGCATGCAACAGACAACTTATTTTACTCACATTCCCTTGCAGTGTGCAGTGTTTGCTTATGTAGTGCAGAGTAGAGAAACTAAAAATGCTAATTAAAAGTGGGGTGGAAGTAGAGGTGAGGGCTGAACTCCTTTCATGGTTAGTTGAGTGTGTATCTCATTTTGGTTTTTTTTCTAAATTGGCCTTTTGTTTCCTGCCATAACTCCTAACATTTTGATTTGAAACAAATATTATGTACTGAACTGAAGAGACAATTTTAAAATATTTCTGAATATGTCCGGTTGCCTCTACTGGCAAAAATGTGTAGCATCGTATGCACCTAAATTGTAGGGATTTGTTTTGCTACCTGTTTGTAATATCTTGTCTTGTACAGGGGCTTTAAACACATGGAAGAGCTCAAGGACATTCCTGCTCACTGGGACAAATCTGCCCTGCCTGAACTGGGATTCAAGGTTTGGAGATTTCTGTGGGGTTTTTTCTCTATGTTTTTGTCAGGTTTCTTACATCATGAGTTCAGTGTTTATTTTGCCTTATTAGATGAATGTTTATTACATAACAGAATGCAGAGGTGCTTGTAAATGTGAGTATGGTATTACACTGAGCAGACCTAAAGGAGAAACTAGACCCAAATTGAAACTAACAAATGGTAACACTATAACTCTGCCAAGATCTACTTTCAATGCTGTTTATCACTTCTCTTGACAAATTTTTCTGAAGCTTGCATGGTATTAGCAAGACCATTAGTGCTGCCTGTGATATGTAGCAGACGTGCTGAAGCATCAGAGATAAATCATGCCTCTAAACTTTAGGGTAGCCATTCCCTGAGGTGTATATAACTAGGCTGTTGTACATCTGTGGGGCATTGCTGAAATCAGCAGGATTCATGCTGAGATAATTTATTAAAAAGCACCATAACTCCAGTGGAGCAAACATGTTTACCTTTGTAACACACCCAGTTAATACTTGAATGATTTGCCTTTCCTGACTTCTTCCCTGTCTCCACCACCACTGTCAACTCTAGTAACTTTGCACCTATGGAAAAGTTCTTACATGAAGCTAGAAAATTACTAACTTGCAAAGTGCAAATCCTCAAAAATTGCCATTAAAATGTAGGAAGGCCTCACATTGACATTCTTGATGTGTCTAGGGAAAAACGTGCAAGTAGAAAAGTTTACTTGCTTTCAGGATTGCCATAGAATCACAGAATAGTTTGGGTTGGAAAGGAGCTTTAAGATCATCTAGTTCCAACCTCCCACTAGATCAGGCTGCTCAGTGCCTTGTCCGGCCTGGCTTTAAACACTGCCAGGGATTGAGGGGGCATCCACAACCTCACTGGGCAACTTTTTCACTACCCTCACCGTAAAAAACTTCTTATATCTAGCTTGAATCTCCCCTCTTCCAATTTACATCCATTGTTTCTAGTCCTTCCGTCACATATCCAATTCAAAAGTCTACCTCCCTTTCTGTAGCCCCCTGCAGCTACTATGAGGTCCCCCCTCCTGAGCCTTCACTTCACCAAGCTGAACAACCCAAACTCCTTCAGCCTGTCTTCATAAGGCAGTTGCTCCAGCCCTTTGATCATCTTGGTATCCCTCCTCTGGACCTGCTCCAACAGCTCAATGTCCTTCTTATGTTGAGGGCTCCAGAACTGGACACAATATTACAGATGGGGCCTCACCAGAGCTGAGTAGAGGGGCAAAATCACCTCTCTTGACCTGCTGGTCATTTTGCCATTAATGAAATGATTTTTGGCAATGTGTTACTGCTTTTTCTCTAAATCAGGTTCATCAAATAAAGCCTTTTCAGTTTATTTAGAAATATAACAGACAGTGCATTTTGTGTTCTGCTGACTGGAGGGAGTATAATCTGCAAAAGATTTTCAAAAGCACAGCTATGGAGGCACTCTTGGAATTGCTGCAACATAAATTTTCTTTTTTTTCTTTATGTCCTTCTGGGTCTGTAGGGACTGTTTGATATATGCATGCAAATGCATCTTGGCCCAAATATTAGAAGGTATTGGGTGGCTGCACACAAAAGCATGTAGCTTCTTTCATGTCCTCTGAGAGTGCAACTAGTGTGTCTTATACATCATGTTCACTACACTACAATAAAGCTCCCTTTCACAGGGTGGGAGTCTCTAATCTATCTTTTTGCTGCTCATACCAAAAAGACTTCAAAGGTCTGAGTAGTGCACTAAGTAGGGTGGCTTTGTTATGGTTTAGTAAAATGTGAGAGTAGCTTTTTAATCTTTTCCTTGCAGCTGATTGAGCTTGACAGTTTGTCTGACGAGTACAAGAAGGTCAAGGTGGACTTCCAACGCACAATGCCCAAAACAGACATTAAAAGGATTTGTAGAGTTCAGAACCCATCGCTCTGGGAACTCTATCAATGGTATGTGTAAAATACTCTGGTATGTGTGCATGAAGTTTGCTGGTTTTGCAATTAATTAGCTGTATGATAGATGCAGGCATTCCTGAAATGCAGCTGCATGGAAGAATCTGCTTCCACTCCCCCACTGAAATACCTGGCCAGGATCAACATGTAGATAGAGGTACCAATGAAATCATAACTTAGCCAAAACAACAGAGCTTGGAATAGTAAGATAAGCTTTGTGGGAGGAATCCTTGCTCCTGACTAAGTGTTTTGAGCTTCTTCTGGGCCTGTGTCCAGGACATCTGCCTTATACTGAAGCCTTGAAGCTGAAATGGCCTTCAAAACTGAATGAAAAAGTCACTGAGGGGAAATTCTTAACATGAGCTGCTGTTTTTAGAAAAAAATTTTAAAATGGTAGGATTCCTCCCCCTCTCCCAACAGGCGGCAAATGGAACATAACATTTTTATCATTAAATATCTGATGGCATTTGTTTATAAATGAAGTGTGTTTGTACATGTCTGGATAGCAAAAGACCCCATATGCCTGAAGTTCAGGCATTAACAGAAACATTTTCAGAATGTACCCTTTGTGTAAAATTGTTTCTGAGTGTTAGTGTGACTGGAAACTGTCTGGGTAGAGCCACTGGGGGACTGCAAAGGTGCTGCTCCTTATTGCAGGCAGAAGGAACAAATGCAGAGGAGCAATGGTGGAAAGGCTGTGGATGAGCGGTTTTTGTTTCATGGGACCAGCAAAAAATACATTGATGCCATCTGTCAGCAAAACTTTGACTGGAGAATCTGTGGCCTTCATGGAACAGTCTACGGCAGAGGTTGGTTGTGAGCTCTTCTCTTAACCCTAGACTTGGTAAAAAGTCCTTGGTAGTTACTCTCCAGAGGTGTTTAAGGCCAGGCTGGAGGAGGCACTGAGCAGCCTGATGTAGTGGGAGGTGTCTATGGCAGGGGGGTTGGAACTTGTTGATCTTTAAGGTCCCTTCCAAGCCAAACTATTCTATGATTTGGCTATTCTAGGGCTTATCTCTGTAATGATCTGGGCAACATAAATGGCTTTGACAATGATCACTTGGAGCTAAGGCATACTGAATGACTGTGGCCTCTGTGCTCCAATCTGTCCTTCTATTTCAATTTCTCCAAGCTCCTATGGGAAATCAGTGTGGCAGTATTTGGGTTTTTTCCCCAGGAATGTAAATGCCATTGTGTTTACAGTCTTTTGACGTTGGTATCAAGTTGTATTCCTTTACATAGTCCTGTGTGCATGAAATGATCAACATGCCAAGTGCAATTAGCCAAACATCAGGCTCACTGTATGACTCCCCACCCATCTGATCAAATAATTTTATAACTCTCAGAAATGTTCTGAAAGGATATTAGTAGTAGCCTTTGTGAGGTGAGATTGGGTAAGATGGACATCTGTGGTCAGGAAGAATTCTGAGGAATATTACAATGTTTAAAACATTAATTTTTGTGCTGTGAAAAATAAAAGTATAGTCATTTTCACTAAGCAGAGCCTGCAGGACAAGTGAAGGCATTGGAGAGGCCACTCATGAGCAAGATTTTCATCAGCTCTCTCTTGGTGTCTCTTCTGCAGGAAGCTATTTTGCAAGGGATGCATCTTACTCTGCCAACTACTGCAGGGAAGATTCATGCAAGACCATGTTTTTGGCACGGGTGCTGGTGGGAGAGTTCACTCTTGGCAATTCTTCTTATGTTTGGCCCCCCTTGAAGGACAAGGAGAACTTCTATGACAGTTGTGTGAATTCTTCTTCAAACCCTTCTATCTTTGTCATCTTTGAGAAGCAGCAGATTTATCCAGAGTATCTCATAGAATATACTGACCAGGCAATTGCACAAACGCTATAGCAGCAAAATATGTAATTGTTACATTTAGCTGGTATAAACATTTTTAGTGTGGTCTTAAGGGAAAAAGTGATTTTTAGAAGTTGTGTAATTGGATAGGTGTTCAGAAACATTCTCTCTGCTTCTTGTGCAATAGAAAATGAGGGGTAGAAAGACGCAAAGGATATCTTAGAACTCTTAAAATCTTTCTCCTCTATCCTATTCTTTTACCAGGTATGTTTCCCTGCATTACTAGAGACTTTTATGTTTATAATTGTTTCTGCATAGATATTTATATGTTCTTGTTGATCAGAGACAGTCTCCTTATACCTGCTTATCTTTTTAACTCAAAGTTTTATAAAAACTGATTGTAATAATCTGTCTCCTGTAACAGCCGAAATAAAAATGTTCACAAATAAGACTGTGCAGTTTTTCTGCATTCAACTCACTATATAAATCCTCAGCAGCAATGTTTTTTGGTTCCTACGTAATCCTCACCAACAAAGCCTCAAAAATTAAACTTGCTTGTTGAAAAGGAACTGAGACTTATTTTCACTTGTTAATCTTCTCATTTAAAATGAGTACCAAAAGCATGAAGCAGAGGTGAAGGTTTCGTGGTGTGTCCTACTCAATTGACATAGTCAAAGAAATAATCACAGAATGTAAGGGACTGGAAGAGATCTTGAGAGATCATCTAGTCTAATCCCCCTGCTGGAGCTAGATCAGGTCACACAGGAAGGCATCCAGGTGGGTATTGAATGTCTCCAGAGAAGGAGACTCCACAGCCTCTCTGGGCAGCCTGTTCCAGTGTTCTGTCACCCTCATTGTGAGAAAGTTTTTTTCCTCATATTTCTGTGGAATCTCCTGTGTTCCAGCTTGTACCCATTGCCCCTTGTCCTATCATGGGATGTCACTCAAGAGCCTGGCTCCATCCTCCTGACACTCACCCTTTACATATTTATAGATATGAATGAAGTCACCCCTTAGTCTCCCTGCTTGTTCATGTGGGGGGAAAGCCCATTTTATCAGTGGGAGAGCTGTTTCCCTTCCCCAGTACGGGCTGTCCTCCACTGGAGCTTGTCT
>VZTY01009383.1:0-27323 GCA_013400935.1 Turnix velox | reverse complement strand
TCTTTCCCCCCTCCCCTCACCCCTTTCCTTACCGCCCCTGCGGCGCCAGTGGTGCGGCGCCAGTGGTGCTGCGCCGCGTCGCACTGGGCGGCCAGGGCCTGTCGGTTAGGTGTGTCCGCCTTCTCTCCCTTCGGCACCGGCTGCCTGGGTGAAGGGTAAGAGGCCTCACCTCCACCCCAACCGGGAGGCCCGGGCCGCAGCACAGCGTGCTGATACCCGTTGCTCGTAAACGCTCTCTATAAATCCCCGAAAGGATGGAGAGGAAATGTGCGCAAGTTGTGGCATGAGAAGTTTAGGGATATTAGGAAATACACCTTCACTAAAGTGTTGTCAAGCCCAGGGAAGTGGTTTAGGCACCATCCCTGGAGATACTTAAAGGTCATTGGTCCCTACCCTCAGGGTAATGCTGATGGAGGACATCTATTTGTTCCTATTTTCTGTTCCCGCTGGCTTCTTCACAAGTGTCACGTTGCCAGGCGTTTCCATCAGTCATTGCACTGAGACGAGAGTCTATGTTAAAATCGTTTTATTTAACAATATGATAGGAGGTTGCGGAGTCTCCTCTAGAAACGTACAAACCCCCACTGGATATGGGGGTGTGACCTGATCTGGCTCTTCCTGCTCCAGCAGGGGGGCTGGACCAGATGATCTCTCAAGGTCCCTTCCAATCCCTGACATTCTGTGATTCAGTGAATACGATGCCCAAGTAGGCTCTGATTTCCTAGAGAGACGGTGGTGAAGTGTGGTCCCAGCTTCTCATGTTTCTTACTCAAAGTTTCTTACTCAAAGTTACATTCTGTGAAATGCTCTACTGCAAGTTGCCCCAGCAGGTACTAAGGGAAGGGCCACAGTCCCAAAAATAACCAGACGCAGTCTCCCATCAGTACTTTCTGCAAATTTTATGCTGAAAGTGAAATTTCACACCTAGTGGCCAAACTTCTGTCTGAAATGATACCTATTATTTCTAAAAGTACGCCTTGAAATTGTTCTAGCTGGAAGGCATTAGTTCATATAAACTTTTTGCTGTTGCTCTCACTTTTAATGGATGTTTCCTACAAAAATAAAGACAAACTTTTTTTTTTTTACATAGCTCACTGGTGAACCACAAGGTTGTAGTAGCTGAGCTGTCTGAAACTACTGCTCACACGTGTCTTTTGCAGGATTTCCACAAGACCATCTGTCTCGGAGGAGATGTTGTGTGAGCAGCATGAGTTAGGCATAGCCTTTCCCTCTGCTGTAGTTTAATGATGTATGTATTATATGTCACTATGCCTTTTTTTTTAACATCACAAGATATAAAATGTCTGCTATTTCATATTCTAGATCATAATAGAGGTGTAGTGAAATTGGATGGTCATATCCAGTGAGTTGTGGTCAATAACTCAATATCCAGATGAAGATCTGTGACAAATGGTGTCCCTCATGGGTCAGTACTGTTTAATGTCTTCGTTGATGACATAGTGGGATCAAGTGCACTCTCAGCAAGTTTGCCAATGACACCAAGCTGAGTGACATGGTCAGCACACCTGAGGGATGGGACGTCATCACGACGGACTTGGACAGGCTCAAGAAGTGAGGCCATGTGAACCTTGCAGCTTTCAACAAGGCCACATGCAGGGTGCTTTGTCTGGGCAGGGGTAACCCCTGATATCAGTAGAAGCTGGGTGATGGAGAGACTGAGAAGAACTCAGCTGAGAAGGACCTGGATGTCCTGGTAGGTGAAAAGTTTCATATGAGCTGAAAGGTGTGCTTGCAGCCTGGAAGAACAAATATATCCAGGGCCTGGTGAGGTGACACTGGGCATCAAAATAAGTGTGTCCATCTCGTTGAGGGAGGTGATTCTGCCCCTCTGCTCCACTCTGGTAAGACCCCTACTGGAGTACTGCGTCCAGCTCCAGGGTCCAGACTGTAGGAAATGTCTGTTGGAACAGGCCCAGATGAGGGCCACAAAAATTATCAGAGGACTGCATCATCTCTCCTGTGAAGACAGGCTAATGCAGTTGGGGTTGTTCAGCCTGAAGAAGACTGCAGGCACATCTTATAGTGGCCTACCAGTACTTAAAGGGAACAGGGACAAACTGTTTAGTGGCGCCTATTGTGATAGATCAAGGGGTAATAGCTTTAAACTAAAAAAGGAAAAATTTACACCAGATATAAGGAAGAATTTTTTTCACACTGGAGAGGTTGCCCAGGGAAGTGGTAGATGCCCCATCCCTGATAACATTCCAGGTCAGGCTGCACTGGGCTCTGAGCAACTAGTTGAAGATATCCCTGTTTGCTGTGGGGGTGTTGGGCTAGATTACCTTTAAAGGTCCCTTTCAACCCAAACTATTCTATAATTCCATGAAGTGACTTCTGTGTCTACACAGGGTTAGGCACATACAGTGTGATTGAACCATATTCTTAGATACAATTAAAGACTTAGCCTAGTTTGGTAGTTTTAAAAATGCTTCTGGCTGGATGTTTATCCTTTCATGGCACAACACAATGCCTGCAAGGTTGTGATTTTTTTTCCCCAAAAAATTTTCTATTGATTAAAAAACAACTTCATACTGTATGACTGTGCACTGTTGTCAGTTTGAAAAAGTAAGATGTACACAACTTTCATGATAGGAAAGTGTTCAGTTAGTAGTGGTCCTGTGCCATTCACATTTGGATCTTAGATACATATGACTAGGGGAAATCCTTTACCCTTTAGCAACATGCTTTCTTTTTTTTCTGTTCTGCATCTAATCTCATATTCTGCTATTCACTTTTGTAAGAGCTCACAAATGAAGCAGGGCTAAAAAAGAGGAGGGGGATGATGCTCTTCAACCAAATGTGGTGCCTCCACATTTCCTCTCCAGTTATAATCACAGATGAAACTTGTGCTTTTATACCACTGCCTTCTTCCAGAAGCCCTGCAGAAGGCAGAGGAGTCTGTCTTAACTCTCCTGAGAAGCTGCTGCTCCAATTCTGTTTGCAGTCTTGACTATGCCATTGCAGTAGCAATTTCCAGACTTCATTTAATAAACACTTCTTTACTTACAATACAGTGTAACTTAAGATGCTGTTAGAATGGATGGAGGCGGAATATTGAAAATATACCTGCCTTAAATTCCTGGAAAAGAAGCAAAGCAATGTGTGCTGGTCTAAAAACTGGATTATTCTGATTGCACCAAGTGTGAAAAAGCTGTGATTTCTCATCAAGGTGAATACTGCCATGGGACTGCTGACACCATTTGTGGTTGGAGACTTGTTTCTGAGGGCACAAGTGCTGTGCAGCCATGGTAACACTGCTACTGAATCTTCTGGCGTCATTTTACTCAAGTTCAAAATAAATACAGTTAATCTCTCCCCCATTTTGAAACTAACTTCAGAAAGATGACATAATGTTTCTTGTTTATGATATTGATGGGAATTTGAGAATGTGTTTGCATAATTACAGAATATTAAACGTGAATAGAGGCATACAGATTTTACTCATAAATCCATTTTTTTCCCTAGGTCTTAACACAGAGAATGACATCCAGTAAATTCCCTGTCAATCTAATTTTGACATTTGTGAACCCATGTTGTTCCAATAAGTGTCGATATTCAGAGCCACTTCTCTCCTTTCCCTCAGTCTGCACAAGCATGTTCAAAGACTGCAGCAGAGCTGTGCTTCTGATCTTCTTCTCATCATCCAATACCATTTCAGCCAGCAAAATGCCACAGCCTAATTTGAAAACAAATGCATGCAACAGTAGTAATCCATTATCACGCAAGAGAATTTCTACTACTATAGGTAATGGTGCAAACTACCAGATATAGGTGTTTTAATTTATGGATTTGCTTTGCCATTAAATGACTAATCCACTATTAAATGTATTAGCTGCTCTTCTCACAAAACCCACTTGCAAGTCAAGTCACATCTCTGCTTTCAAGGGAAGAAGGGATGACTTTTGTAGAATTAGCATGAGGTTTATGCAAATCAGTAAGACAAGAAGAGTATTTGCATCTCTTTGGGTTATACTGCTGCTTCACATTCATATCAGAAGGTGCCAAGCAGACACAACAATGCATGGCAAGCAGTACAGAAGCAAAGAAGTTATTACACATTACTTTTACAGGAACTGAAGACTTTGTGGTGGCATTGACCTAGGGATGCAGGCAGAACTTTAACAATTCTGTTTACATACAGCTTCTTCCTCCATCTTCAAACTCATAAGGGAAAGGGCACACAAGAGTGGGTGGATGACAAAAAGGACTTTGTTTTACTCTTTGTCTTTTGGCCTTGCATTTTATGCAGTGGTTTCTCTTGGCACATGAGGGCAGGAGGCCACAAACTCAACTCAAAATAGCAGCATTTTACAGTGATTTTAGGGCTGCTAAGTACTACTAGTGTTAGCATTTCTTCATCTATTTCTAACTCTAGAGCCAATCTCCAGACGTACAGGCCAGACACTTCCAGCATCCAGGAGCCATTCCCAAAACTGATCTAAGAGCTCGGATAAAGGGGCTCAGCCATTAAATAGCTCTTCCTAAACTCATGCACTGAGTTGCTCAGATGATATACAACTTTTCACTTCTATCCCACTTCTTTTCCAGGCAACATGTACTGGCTAATAGCTGTACCTAGATAAAAAAATTAATATAAAAATGATTGACCCAGTTTCTTCATATAAAAATTAAGCGATTCAGACCACATTGTGTCTTTCTTACAAACTTCTCAATCTTCCTTGAGGACTTCTGCCTCAATTTCAGTGACCAAGTGCTAAAGTTCTTGTTTATATCATACACCTGCACAATTCTCCACATCAAAAAGTTGTTTTCTGAGCATCATGCTTCATCTAAACTGTTGTTAAGGCAGAGTGTGGTTAAAAGACATCCGCAAGACACAGCTGAGTATCAGTAACTTCCCATGGAGCACAAAATCCAAAGGCTTTAATTGGCAAAAATTCATTTGGATTCTAAAACAGCCTTCTTGCTTTATTAGTGAATAGGACCGAATTTTCCTCAGTTACGCCTGTTGCTTAGGAAGACTTTTCAGTGTAATATCATTAAATCCACACCTTCCACCAGCAAGCAAGACACCAGTATTCTCCACAGTAACTGAAAAACTTCATTTGGACATTAGTAAAAGAGAAAAACTTCCTCAGCCTATGTCAAATTATTATAGAACAGTTTAGGCTGAAGTGGACCACAGGGAGTCTCTAGTTCAACTTCCTACCCAAAGCAAGGCAGCTCCACAGTCAGCTCAGCTTGTTCAAGTCTCTGTTCTCTGATCTTGAAACCTCTTAGGCCAAAGATTCTACAACCTTCCAGGGCAACCTTCTCCAATGCTTAATTAACCTGAGTGCAAAACTGTGGTGCATTACCACAGGCACCATGCTCAAGGGAGCAATGCTTAGTGTGTATGGAGTGTTGTTTTAATCACAGAATATGCTGAGGTTGTGTGGTAGCCAAACACATTGTATTAAAATTTTAGTCAGATACACAGTACTTAGAGGCACAGTTTTTAAGTCCGTGATGGTTACCAGTGATGGTTACTTTAGGACTGAAAATTTCTGACTCAAACAGCTTATATGAACTTTATGAATAACTCTGAGATGAGAAACATCTGATTGCTGGAATAAACTCCTCTCACAAACATTATAAGCATAATGGCAAGCTTCATGTCAACATGGAAAATAAAATTATTTTAAATTTATTCAGTTGTTTTAACATTTTGCCCTGTCTCTTTAAGTGTCTGTACAGATGACATCAGTGAAACTTTCATTCATAAAAACCTTCTGCTAAGAAATGCTCTGTAGCAAGTGTGTTTCTCATGATAAATTGAATCCATCTGGTACTTTTGCTTTAATCAGTGCTCAAAGAGCAAAGTAACTTCTGATTAAGTAACATAAGACAGAATCTATCAGACAGATGCAGCTCTTGACCCATGTTTATCAGCTCTCTTTAATTTGCTGAGGTTGGCAATTCAGCATAAGCACAACCTCTTTCCCACTGCCTTACTTGGACTTATTGCTGGAGAAGTGTTACAGGCAATAAACAACTGAAAGAGAAGAAAGCCACTTTGAAAGTGCAACTTTTTATTTCCAGGAAGGTTTCCACTAGAAAGTACACCTTATATAGAAAAAAATAAATATCAATGAAGTATCATGGAAAAGTAAACATTTGGAGAGGTGACATCAGTCTGAAATTACTTCAAAAGATTGGATCATGAAGAAACTTCTGATTTTTCTAACACAATTTATACATAAATCCTAAAACTCATCTCAAGTAATGAGACGGTGTATATGGCCATTTAATCATAATTCATAAAAAAAGAATTGATACAAACAGCTCACAGCTGTAGCCTGTGTGAGCAGATACTGTGGCTGAAGTCTGAGGCTGCCATAGTTTCTCTGATATTACAGCTGCTGTAGAAACTGAACTTTGTCCTATTTTCACTTTTGCCTGTGGGAAAAGTGCTTAAAAAAAAAAAAAGATATCCTTGAGATGTTTTAGAGTAAAGCCCCACAGAGAAGTGAAATAAGACTACTGTCCTCAAATTCATTTGGGTAATGCAATAGTTTTTAATTTTTATTTCTGACGAAAGTGAGCAGTAATCGCTGAACACATTGCAAGGAGAGAATTCTCTTTAATTTTGAAGTCCAAAAAAAAAAAGGTATTTATATGGTTCATAAAGACCTGTAGTTTTAACTTGTCATGCTATACAGGTGTGTTAAGACTAAGCTTAATATAGACCCAAAGAACTGGACATAAAGGTGTTTAATACGTAGGAGTTTCAGTCTGGCCTGACACTTCTTAAATGCATGGAACTCACTCCTGCAGGAGCTGCAGTCCAGGCTTGTAACAACTGTACTTTAGATAAAGGGTGAAAATGATATTAAGCTGACAACATGTGCTGGTTGATGATGGGTAAATTGCACAAGTGCTGTAAAAACCCAGCATCCCAGTTTGCTTCTGGGGCACACTACAATGACACATTCTTCTTGAAGCCTAAAACAGCATCTATTAAGTTTCCTGTGATCTTAATTTTCACATTTGTGAATCCATGGGTCTCCAGTAGCTGCTCATACTCTGAGCCACTTCTCTGCTTGCCTTCAGTCATACTGAGGGACTGTAATACAGCTCTAGGGGGGTGCATCTTCTGTTCATCAAGCACAGTTTCTGCCACTAGCAAGGCACTTCCTGCATTTCCAAAACAACCAGAAGTGGTTCAGTACAGTATTTTTAGCTTCAAGTTTTTAGGGTTTTGTTCAAAGACAGTTACAGAGATGCTTCAAGCTAGTGTAACTTGTTCAAAGACAGTTATAGAGATGCCTCAAGCTAGTGTTTTAACAGTCACCAGTGGCGATCAACAGTTAATTGCTAAAAGAAAGGGGTTATATAGAGCACTGCGTCTACTTCAGTGAGATACAGATCACTGCCTGACTATGCTTTTTAACTGCCTTGTTTCCATTTGGAGCAACCAACTCCTGTAAGCATCTGTTACACCAAACCCTTCACATAAGATGAAGACAGTCACCCATAATTCTCTTCCATATTTATAAACAGGATTATGCTTAATGGCCAAGGCCTAATCTTGAATGCTCTCTTATATAAAAAAGTCAATCCAACAGGACTGACTGTTGCTATGAAGGAATCAGTTGATTTTAGCAGTCGCACTTTTCTCCTTTTTGTCTTCCCCTTTTATCTTTTACTCTGCCCAAATGGAGGAGAAAGCAGAAGCAGTTACATACCTTTCAAGAAATTTGTGCATAAAGTAGTGCTAAACTTCAGTTTATTATATCTGGGGCACTCCTGAGACAGCTAAACAAACTGCTGTTTCTTGGTGTGAAGTTGCAACTATAGCAAGTGCTTATTTTATATAGCTTTATTAGCAGCTTTGTTTATGTCATTTCTTAGTATGAGCAAGCATAACGCAAGCATAGACATTCAAGCAAGCACTACTGGCATCAAATAGAAAAATATGTTTTTCTAATATGAGCCTATGATTACACATTATATTTATGTATTAATATGCACTTTTAATCCCACCAGATGAAAAAACATACCTGGCTTGCAAACAGCTGATATCTTGCTTAGCAGCACATGTACTTTTTCATCAGGCCAGTCGTGAACAACACGTGAAAGGATATAAAGATCTGCTTCTGGAAGATTATCCTTGAAGAAGTCACCTGTTGGCAAGTAGAGTTAGTACATTCCTACAGAAACCACAGGGCACATTCCTATGAAATTAAATGAAAATATTGTGGGCAAACTAAGAGCTTCAGCAGACAGGAACAAGAATGAACAGGCACAGGGATGAACTGATTTGCAGATAAGAGTGTACTCAAAGAGCAGATCACGGGTAGGAAGTCTCTAACACAACGCCCAAATAAGAAAAGCCTGTGAGAAAAGGCCACACAGCCTCTACTCTCACATAGTACCCAAAAATGTCTAATTCATACCAATTTATCCACATTCTGCAATAATAGCCTGTTTTTATCCCCACCTTGAGAAGTCCACTGTCTCAGCTTTGTAAGGGTGAGCCTACATTGCCTTGTACCAAGATATTTGGACTTCAAGCAGAATAGTACATAATTTTCCGCTTCAAAAGAATGTGCTCTGTGCTCCAGAATAAAAGAAATAACACCAAAGATTGCATGTTACATTTACCTGACACAAATGTCACTGAAGCTGTTTTTCCTTCTGAAGGCTGAAAGTAAGAAGTGTTTGCAATGACTTCTGGAAGGTCAAATACTGTAACCTTGAGATTTGGATATATTTGTACTAATTCATAAGCCAGACCTCCAGTGCAACCTGTTGAAAGTTTTAAAAAAGTCAAATTAAGTCTTTATCCCAAACATCTGTGGATATTCTAGAAGAATCCTACCTTTTAAACAAAAACACACATGCAGTGTTTAAAGTTTCACACTCCAATACAGAAAGATTCACAGAGAAATCCTTAATTACTTTTGAAATGCTTGACCATTCCAATAGACAGCAACAGGATGGTTGAAAATGGAGTTTTCAGCCCAGTATTACCATCTGAGCCACAAATGTCTTCTATGCTATATGGCAGCATGTAACTGATTGTGACGTTCACTTGAAACTACTCACAATGCTATTTTAGCAACACTACTGTCAGTTAATTGTACTCAGCCTTTTTGGTCTGACATTACAAAGCCAGAAAAACAACAGATAGTATTAATGCAGTTTTAGTAAAAGAAAAAATACATAATTTCAAAGTCATAAGATATGGAACTGAAGGGAAAATTAAGATTTTTCCCTTTAATATGTATACCAGTTAAATTACAGGAAATACCTCCTAAATCACAAGCAGATTTAAACTGTGACAGATCAAATGCTGTAGCCACATCTCTTGCTGTCAGATGGGCAATGCTGTGCATGGCAGCCATAAAACGTTGCTTCACCTCCTGGCTGTGGTAATAGTCCTAAGAAGTGAAAAAAACACAGCAATGAAGTTTATTTTTATTACTTCAATACTATGCTAACTGAGACAGTAGGTAAACACAACTGACATTAGAATTCCAAAATTAAATCGTGAGTTAAAAGTGAAGTTGCCTATTTGTTCACTGAAATCTATTGCTGTGATAAGCAGATTTCTGCATCCTTTTAAAAATCCTAATCAGACAGACAAGCTGCGTGCCTCAAAGGACACACACTTGGCTGGTTTGAAAGTGGTTTTGGTGATGTCCCAAGGGATGTTAAATTTAATACTTGTGCCCAGTGAAGCTGGGGCAGCACAGCAAGAAGGGGGGATAATCTGAAAAGTTGGTTTAGTTTTTTTTGTTTTTTTTTAAATTACCATGCCTTTGATATACAGCTAATGGCACATTTTCTTCACAGAAAAAGGTCTCCAGACTTCAATATGTCTGAAAAGACAGAGCTTCCTATTTAAGTCTCTTAAAGTGTTCCTTCTTGTTCTTGGTATACATGCAAATTGCTTTCATTGAATTCTATCATTTACTCTCCCACAAAGAGAAAATAACTACAGAACTGGAGCATAAGTTAAACCAGAAACATTAAAGGTCTTACTGGGTTTTTCAATCAGGTGAGAAGCAAGCACTGAATACCACAACCCTCATGCCTTACCTTTGAAAAGATACACAAACATGAATCACTTGATATCTGTTTACAGAGAGATTTCATAAGTTATGACTAGCTTTAAAGTTACCATGCAGTGCAAGTATCTCCTGGCTGTGGTACACAGTGCCATAGGTACCCCATACATTCTACTTGAACACTATCCTCTGTGTGTATGAGGCCCAGGCCCAAAATGGTAGTGACTCCTGCCACAAACTTCACCTAAGCAAACTCAAGTTGGTAATCCAGATGTTTAACAAAGATAAGATCCAGTTTACCTATGTTAAAACATTTAATATGCATATAAATTTAATTATCTTCTGCAGTAGATGGCCTAATACAAAGTATCTGCATCCCCTTCAAAATAACCTTTGAAGAATTCCTAAAGAAGGTTCTGTCCACTAGTAATCTAGGTTCATTAGGTTAACAGGACCTTAAATCTCCAAAGTCCCTTCCATCTTCCCATCAACTGTATGTGCTTCACCAGTATCTAGAAGTAAAGTACAATTTAAGAACTGCCAGCTCCGACGTCAGATAAAATCCTGACATATCCTTCCGCTCACTCTGCTAGCCCTCCCCTTAAACAGGCACAAATACTTCTGCCCCCAGCTAAATAACTGATGGGTTAAAACTTCTTAAAACCTGAAATAACTGTTCAGTCTGAACACATTCACCTGGGCTACCTCTGGAAAAGGTATGCTACAGAGAGGGTAACAGACAAAAGGATTTCTGTCTTATCAGTAATATATACCAGCTTGAAACATATAAAACTACAAACTTCCATGAAAGAGACTGGATTCCCTTTTAATTGCATCTCCCCAGTTTTAATTACACAATCAGCTCTGTCTCCATTTGCCTGTAGATCAGTTCTGGACACCTCACAGTATGTTTTGATACTAGTAAGAGTTTACACTACCTTAAATAAATCCTCTGCTTTCTTTCCAAAGGCTCGATGGTTCTGCCTGCTGCCTTCTTTTACGGCAGACTCCAGGTTTGTGAAGAGAGGCCAAAGGTGGTCATTAGAGTGGATAATGTAGCCATGAAGTGAGTATGCACCATCTGATGTTAGGTAGGTATTAGCTGAATCTGTATTGCTGTAACCTTGTGGGAAGAAAACAATTGCAATTGAGTACTTTACAACTGTCACATAAAAACTGAAGTCATGTTTTTCTAAGTAGCCCTGAAACAGATAGTAAATCCTGATCTTGGGATCCTGTTACTTTTTTGTGCAGATTTCTTGGAAATAATTCTAAAGACCTTCATTCTTAAAAGAGCAGGTACTTTGTTTATAAAACAAATTTAGATGCTGGAGGATACAGATAGGCACCATTTGCCTTTTTTTTTAAACTACAGTATCTCAGTTATACATTATCCAACTGATACTCAAGGGTGAGTCCTTCATTATTCACTGCATTTTTTTGGTTAGATTATGGCCTCTTTTTCACTTAAATTCAAGCTTTCTCAAGTATGTCTTGCCTTCAGGGCTTTCTTCTTGGTCTTGCCCTCTAGCAGTGTTGAAAGCCTCCTTTTACTTCCTTTTCTTGGCACTTGACCATATCAGGTATTACCATGTAAATGATGCACATGGAAACTCACAACTACATACGGCAGTCTGAAAAAGCTAATCCCAACTCCCCAACATATATACAACTTCAAGCACTGCTCCAGTTAGAGACACTAAAATTTAGACTGTTGTCTATGAAGAGGGATGGATTTTGGAGCTCTCATTAAAACATGGATTTTCTGCTGAAGATTGTGACTACATTGTGCAGCAGGGAATGGAATTTGGTCCTTTTTTTAGCTAGGATCATCGAATAATTTAGGCTGGAGAAGATCTTCAAGGTCATTGAGTCCTACCATTAATCTAGCACTGCCAAGTTCACCACTAAACCATATCCCTCAGCATCACATCTATCTGTCATTTAAATGCCTCTGCGGATGGCTATGCAACCACTTCCCTGGGCAGCCTGTTACAATGCTTGACAACACTTTAGTGAAAAAAAAAAATTTCTAATATCCAACCCAAACTTCCCCTGGGACAACTTAAGACCATTTCTTCTCATTCTATAATTTCTTCCTTGGCAGAACAGACCAACATCACCCTGCTACAACCTCCTTTCAAGTAGCTGTAGAGTGGTAAGGTCTCCCTGCAGTCTCCTTTTCTCCAGGCTAAACAACCCTAGTTCCTTCAGCTGCTCCTCTCCAGACCCCTCACCAGCTTCACTGCCCTTTTCTTGTCCCGCTCTAGCAGCTCATTATCTTTCGTGTGGTGAGGGGCCCAAAACTGGACACAGCATTCAAGGCGAGGCCTCACTGGTGCTGAGTACAGGGAGGTAATTACTTCTCTAGTGTTACTCACCACACTGTTCCTGAATTCTTGGCTGCCTGGGCACACTGCTGATCATATTCAGCCTCCTGCTCACCAACACCCCCAAGTACTTTTCTGCCAGTTAGCCCTCCATCCACTCTGCCCCAGGCATGTAGTGCAGCATGGGGTCATGATGACACAAGAGCAGATGAAACATCTGAGCTGCTCCCTGGGACTTGCCATGTAAAATTTTTCTTAGAAATTTGTCAGTATCATGTCCAGAGAGCAAAAGCAATCTCTCAAAAAAGACCTGAAAGTATAAAGCCTGCCTCCATATGAAACAATGCTGGCCACTAATAAAGCTGCAACAATTCATTTCTCTTTCCCCAAATCCTAGTTACCCATAATATCAAGTCAGACACCATATTTTCCAGTCCCAGAAACCTTTCAGTACTACATGCAAATGAGAATAAGGACAAATTAGTCACCTTGTGATGTTTTCTCCAGTAGTCCGAGAGCAGCACATGCATCAAGGAGCCTTTCTGTTCCACACAGAGAGGCTTCAACCTCATTTGCTATATCCACAGCCTTCAGTGGGCCTTTGTCTTTTAGATGATCAAATATCTTGAGCTTAGAGGCTACAAATAGAGCCTACAAATACATGTAGGAGAAAAACTGTTAGCAAGATGTGCTTGAAAGACTGCAATCAAGAAACAAAAGAGCTATACCACTTGCCTAGAATTATTTAAACAACTCCTATTCTTTAACAAGTGCAATGGTTTAACAAAATTCCTAAAAACCAGCTGTAATACATTTCCTTCCCTTTCAGAGAGTTGCACTATCTTAGTAACAGAATTTTGAATAGAGCTTTCAGGGAGGTTTGGTAGAAATAGGAATGTGGAATATTCTGGGATGCTACCTACAGACTTTTTATGAAGATCACCTCTCTATTCAGAGATTTAGCATACCTTGTCATACATTTTTGAGCATCTGAACTAATGCCAGAAGTTCAAATTATATTTTATTTACCCAAATATAAGGAACTGGAAATCTCCACTAAGGTGGTATAACAGGTTCAGGTGCTATAATATTGATCTTTGTTTAATAACAATTAAGGGGACATAAAAGAATAAAGCTCCAGAGCACAAGTATATCACATGCCCATCTTAACAGGACATGTACATATGGAATGAGGAAGAGAAGTGGCTAGTGACTAATGGTGAAGAAAAATCCCATGGGCAATGTGTAAATCGGAAAACTTTAATGAACTTTCAGAGATATGTTAACCAAATCAGAGAGTAAAGTTAGTGATATGTGATGATATATAACTCTCCATTTCATATTAATCCGCACTTCAGTTTCAGTGTTCTGGAACAGTTAAAACAGCTAAACCCAGGGAACTTATGTAGAGCACAGAAATGGAAACACACATTAATCACAAGATCTCTTTGTCTGAAACTTCAGGCAACTCTGGGCAGTTGGAGTAGATGATCATTATAGGTCCCTTTCAACTGAAATATTCCAGTATAAGAATCAAAGGCTATTAAAAAAAAAGTACTGACATTCTGTTTAATAAAAATCAAGCAGAGAAAAAGATACTAAGCTTGAGGAAGTTCTACTACTGTGTGTCTATGTATTTATCATCTTCATCCTCTTTTTACAGTCTCCTCTTATTTTAATAGGAATGTATAGCCAGAAATTACTATAATCCAGGCTTTCACAACAGTGAACCAATTGCACCTGATCTACAGCTGTTTGGCTTCCTAGACCTGCACAGTCTTGAGACTAATATCACCTGGAAACTGTTAGAACAGGAAAGAGAATGTGAAAAGACTGGGTCAAAAGCTTTCTTTCACTCTTTCTAGAATTCCACAATTCCTAAAGGTCTGAGTATGGATCAAACCAGGCAAATTAAGAACACAATAGGTTTGAGAAAGTATGATTTATCTAACCCTGACCCTCCTGTTCTGCAACAGCAGTTATTCAGAGTGAAACAGGTAACATCTTCTCCTGCAGGGAGATTTCACTCTGCTTTATGAAATCCTTCAACTAACACCCAAGGATCAAAATGAAATTGAACATGAGAGCTTCTGTGAAATGAAATGCTTTTGTGCTTTATCCCTACTCTACAAGTGGAGATGAGCTTTGTCAGATCACAGGAGACATATGATGCACCTGGCAATTACTTTTACAGAGATCCAAATCTTGACAAAAAAATTTCCCACCAGTTCAACATGAAACTCAGTACTTCATCTGTGACTGGTTTAGTGGGAAGGTTTCTACATAAAAGGCTGTAAATAAAAGCAGAAACTTTGACAGCATAAAACTAAATTTGACAGCATAAAACTAAATTTGGCATTACATTAATACAAACAGTGTACATAAAACAATAATGCTGGTGATTCTCCTTATTTATTACTTAAAGAAATGCAAAGCATCATCTTACCCAGTCACATACATCAAAGCTCATTCCCTATGGATACACAAGGAAGTTCACAAACACTCAGTCTCAAGGCTGCCTTATGGCAGCTCTCTCTATGCTGCTTTGCATGCCTGCAAGCAGCACTCTCACAGATCTATAGTGCCCACACTATAGTTTCTCTTCAGATCCAAGTACTTTCTGCTGTTTCAGCAAAGCCACTGTATACTGTCTTGTGTGTTTTCTTCCATCCTCCCACAAATTCCTTATATCATTAACTCCATGTTTCTCATTTCCCCATTCCCTCAGCGATTTTTTCACTCCCTCCTTAAACATAAATTACATGATAGAGACGGTGATCTATTAGAAATATTGGTGTTCCTTTTTCCTTCATGTTTTTTAATACACTGGAGTTTCAAATACAAAACTTGGCAACCCTCAAAATGTCCAGCTTCTCATTTCTCATCACATTTGGCTGCTGCACAGAGCATGTGACCTTGTGTTCATGAGTTATGTCTCTATCATATACTCCATGGAGATTATCAGATAAACATGCTTTGAACATGAAACAAGTTATAAAACAATTAATCTCCGCGATAGGGAATTAAAAAGAATAAGATGTTCCAAAGAATTCTAACTCTTAGCATTAAAAGCCATAAAGGAAAATCTATGACAGGAATTGTACGTACTGAGTCAGATAAACATTTTAATTGCTTTCTTTGCAAATTATATAAGGGTAACTTCTTGATTGACTGTGCTCTTGCGGCAGTTTTCTTCAGAAAGTCAGTAAGTCATGAGAAATTTCTTAAGAGCATTTAGAGGTTTCCCTACAGCATTCCACTTCATTTGTGGAGTAAATGTTTCAGTTCTGAAATGACTGTTATTCTGAAGCCTCCTAATTACATATCCAAGATGTAGCCAATGGAATATACATCATGATCTTGCATAAACTGGATTTAATTAGACACGATGACAATAGGGACATATAAGAGGCAGTGGGGTGCTCTTTCCAGACATCTTGGAAGCACAATTGCCTCATTCATACCCAAGGTCAACCATGCAAGGACAAAAAAATTCTGAGTACCTTTCTTTTTACCCTTGAGAGACAAAAATTGCTATCAAATGGGTAGCTGAAACTTCATGGAACAGATAAAGAAAATACCAAAACCCCACTGTTTGCACTGCACCAGAATTGGTCCTTTTATTCTAATTACAAATAATTTCTTACTTCATCTCATGTATTTCACATTACCTGCTATATAGTGAAGGGAAATGAAACAATTCTATCAGTTACCAAAGTAATGCGTAGTTTTCTTTTTTCTCTTACCTTTGAAGCTCTAAAACCATCCAATAGGTCTAGAATTTTAGATGGAACATTTGCTGCACTTTTCAACACTCCATTCTGGTTTTCCAAAGGTACCACAATACCAGTTCTGATATTAGAACTGTTTCCAGACTTGTAAAAAGCTCCTGAGGAGCCCATCGCACTGCTGTCCAACTTAGAAGAATCTTTGTGTTCTCTGAAATTTGAAGATTCACTTTCTCCATCACTTAGATTCTCAAATGTGTCCACAGAAGGGACAGAGTCATACTTTTTATGCTGTACGTTATGTTTAGGGGGCGGATAGTACAATTCTGCTAGCTTTTTGCAGAAATGATTCAGAGGAAATCCCACCACATTCAAGAAGTCTCCGTGAACATACTCAACTAACATTCCACCGAGGGCCTGGATGCCATATCCACCAGCCTTGTCCCTGAGATAGAGAAAGGAAAACCAACAGATTAAATAGCAAAGGTGGCATGGAACACAAATAAACCACCAACACTGCTACTTTACTATAGCTTATCTGCCTGTAAGCTTTTCCCTTCCACATTGTGAAATTTGCATAATTACACCTAAAGACAAACTAGATTTCCAAAGTTACTTTCTGTTAAAGTACATTCCTGTGCCAAATTCCTAGTGTTAGCACAACATTTTACTGTTCACATTGAAGGAACGAGGCATTTAGACCTTACTTCATGATAACAAAATCTGAAAGCCTAAGTCAGCGGGCTTCAAAACCAAAGGTCAGTCAGTCTCACATCTATTAACTTTCAGATAGTATGGCATTATACAAATAACCTGTGAAAGAAGGCCACTGTGCAAAGAATACAGTAGATTTTTCATCTTAAATTTGATAAGAAGCAGGCCTTTATATTTTTCAAATATTTTCTGGATCCCATTTGATTACCTCCTGGGAGAAAGGAAGGAATCAGTGTCCCAGCAAATGGGATTTCTGAATTGCTTTTAATGAGGGAATGGGGCTTTTCCTTTAATATTGCATTTTAACAAGGATAAAAAAAGGGCAGGATCATCTTTCTGCAGCCAGAATTTCTGAGAGATTTTTTTATAGTCTCATCACAGTCTACCCTGACATAGTGCTTTTCTCTCCTCCCTTATACATACTTTGTCAGCTAAATTAGAATTAGTCCCTGTGTCACCAGTGACTATATTCCAATTTTGCCCTTGTTGTAAAAAGAACTCGATCCAATCCTCAACAGCACAAAAGAGTAAACTTTTGTTTAAGTTCTCATGTGGTCATTAAGTTTTCAATGATTTCACAAAATTAAGTCAAAATTAAGTAGCCATTAAAGAAAAAAGAAACCATAACACAGTCACTTGAACTGCAGTATTGATTAGAAAAACCTATATGCACATAAACATATAACCAGTATGAATGCCATTGGAGGAGGGAACAGAAAATAAAAAAAAACTTCCCATGTGAGACTTTTGAAAAATTAATAGGACACTATTTAGCAGCTTCGTCCCAAGATCAGAGAAAATACTTCCTATCTGCTTGATTATACAAATGAGGGGTTATTGTCTTCTGCTGCAGAAACTAATGGAACTTATGCTCTGAAACTTTTCTCCCTGCAAACCTTTTGCTGTCACACTCTTTTGCAGAATAAACAGAATTTCACAGTTCTACTCAGGAGTCATTTTTTTGCAGCACAGCACTACTAAAGCTTATTTTATTTCAGAGGAAATAATCAGAATATTCCAAAAACATTTTTCAACTCAACAATCCTCCTAAAATTACATGGTCATTTCTCTTTCAAATTGCAGCCTTCTGACAGCTGTATACTAAAGATCATCTTCCAAAAATCTAATTAGGAATTTGTTGCAAACTATACTCTCACTAAAATATTCTTTTCATGATCCAATTTAGCTTCAGTCTCGTCAGTAAGATGGGAACTTTACATTCAGAAAGCATGCCTTACTTACACATAAGCAATTAAATAAGTCCAAAGTTTACACTGGTTCCTCTTTTCCCAGTAGAACATGACTGTACTGTTTAATAGCACAAATGAATGTAGAAACCACCCTGACTGATATTCTTTAGTATTCAGAATTGAAGTCAGAGCTGAAAGTTCACCTCAGATCACCAGATATGCAGTCCATAGTGCTAACCATGGCCTGATTTGCCTTCACTAAGCTTTGGCAAACACAAGGGAAGGCAAATTCCATAGAGTCACAAACATTCCCTAGTTGTCTCCAAATAAGTATTGTTAGTTTGTTTTGGGTTTTAGCAATCTACTCAACTACTCAGTAGTTAGGCATTATCTTCTCATCATATTTGTTCTGTGGAACCAGTGCTGTCCATAAGTAACTAGTACACTGCAAGGCTTAGAGACAATTCATGAGCTTAGAGACAATAACAGCATAAGAATATATATAAGTGAAAACTGAGTTGGTGTGAACAGTGCAATTTTGATTAAATAAAAAACGTTCTAGGTTCTTTCAAGTTCTCTAATATCCCCATTATCCAGTGCTTGCTATACTAATGCGTTTCATAATGAGAACACTGCACTGTCTCAGATATCCAAGCTCCCTGAAGGCTTCTGTTAACAGAGTTAATTGTGTCTTCCATGGCTGCTCACTCTAATCCAGAATACTCACTCAACACTCTTCACTTTTCAAATTTCTTAGAGTATTAAAAAGGTAGCTCACCTTCCCTGGAGGAACTGCAGTTATAGACAGGAACAAAATACCCACCTTGCATCACCCATGCTATTATTTATAGCACAATTTCACAGAACAGGACCAAATGTTTTATGCTGGTGATTAATAATATACCCTAAGGTCTATTCTCAAGTACTGAGTAAGAGCTTCAGGGCCTTACTTACATTGGCTCCCCACTATGAATGTACTCCCATAGAAGCTCTTCAGACAGGTCAGAAAATTTTACTTTAGTCTCTTCATAGAAGTCAGTCACATCTGTCTCCAGCTGATTATCTACAGAAAGAGATAGGTCTTGTTAGGAACAGGAACTGTAGTTTATAGAGCACACCACCTTAGTTTTATTCATCTGACAGTTCTGCTTGGGAAAAAGTAAAGATACTATACAGATATATGAAATTACTAATAACTCTCTAGAGGAACAGTGGACTCGTAACTTCCAAAAAAAAAGTAAAAGCTTGCATTTTCAATCTCTGGAGTCCTATCGTGGGGCTAAAGAGTAGTTTTCCCTGTGTGGAATTCACTCAATTAACAGCATGTATGCAAAGCTATTTATGGACTGCTAGCAAACATCCAGCACTGAGTGCAAAGGCTGCACACACCCTTTTAACTTTATTACTGTTGTCAAAGAACTCTTAATGCCACCCCAAGGTTGAACACGTGGCTGTTACAAATGCTCGAATGTGCAGCTGCATCCACCATTCCCATTGGTAACCATCATTTTCATATCATCTCTCAAGAAATAACAAGATAATTCAGACTTCAGTATCTAGAAGTGTTTGAGAGAATCCCAGTGATGCAATAAAGTACAGTATGCCTGGGCACAGGGCCTGGTGCATGTGGTACACTGTCAATCTGGAATCATTGCAGATGGTGGCATTTAACAAAAAAATGTTCAAAAGGAAACAACCTGGCAAAATTGAGTTCACATATCACAGGATATTAGTTCTCTCTCATCTTTTTTATAAATATCAAAGTTGGCATCTCCTGTTACTATTGGTCTTTGCTGGAAATTCATGAGGAGGAATAAGAGGATCCACTATATAGATCAAAGGAAGAATGCTAACCAACTGCTTGCTAATGGTGTTCACATTGAAAAAAATATTTAATGAACCAGCTGAAATAAACAAGCTGTTGCATCTGAAGACAAATTATATCTTTCAGTACTGCAGTTGTGTGCACTTGTATTTTCTTCGTAAATAATGAAAGGCATTATTCTTACTTGACTCCTCACAAGACCCCCTTGATAGCATGCTTTATTTCTTTTTACAGCAGCTGTCTTGCTACTGCACTAGCACATTGTAAGGGCACCAGATCACTGACTTTATTTCTGCTACAAAAGCTAAGAGTAATTATTCCAATAAAGTTTAAAAGATGTAAATAATTTGTCTAGAGAATGATTGTGTTCAGTGAAAGTTCAGAAAAATTAATCTTCTTAAAGTTCCACTAAAACAATCTTGGCATAATTATCAGAGGAAGTCACTCAAATCACACTCCTCAGATTAATGCTCATAATGCACAGTTCTCATAAAACCCACTTGCTTATGATTTAAATTATATGACAGAGAACATTGCTGTATTGCTTCCTACAGTTCATTAATAGCCTGAGACATTAAGCCATTATTTTATTCATCCCCCAAAAATGTGTTCCAGGGCATCCTGTATTTACTCAAAAACTAAGTAACTACAGATGCAGCAACTGCTTGTATTCACCACCTAGAGTAAACAGAACACAGAAGTTAATATGGGTCAAATTCTGCTCAGTACCACAGTTTGTACTGTTATACTTCGATTTCAGTTAGAATATTCACACAGTTTACATTGGTCTTTTAATAAGTCTCAAAGCTATCAGAGAAAGTATTTCTAAAGTCTACTGTACTTTCTCATCCCCCTTCCTGTGTGAAAACAGACTACAGTAAGAAGGTTGGCTCTTGTGGTAAGGTAATTCTCACCTTAAATACAAAGCCAGTACAGATGGTATATGAAAAATTACAATCCCATTCCTTCACTTCTACAAGTCCTTACAAGATATTGACAGAATTTTAAAGAAAATACTGAATTTTGATAAAATGGCACGTATACCTTTACTACGGCAATGTACAATAGCCACTCCTGTAAACACACTGTGCTCTTTGCCATTCAACCTGTCAGGAGAAAAAATAGGCACTAAGCAACTGTTTGTGAAATCTGTCATATGAAAAAATGTTCTACATGTTATCTTACTACATTCTGAGAAGCAGACTGTTACATTAACACATCACTTGATGGCTCTGACATGTATCCTAAATACATACAATTTTTAAATTATTTAAATATGGGTGAAAACAGAAAAAAATATTAGCAAGAGAATCACTCATTGCAAGGCTCCAACATCTCACTTGCACCTGTGTCCACAATCTGGAAAAAAAAAAAGTTATCAGCTTATTCACTGTACACAGGGAAAAGTGGCTACTTCAAATGTGTGAGGAAATGCCAACAGGAATTGTTATTATAGGCATCACCACAGAAAGTTGGTGAAAACTGGCCAGGTGATGCAACTTGGATTAAACAAGTGACAGACAGTTAACGTTCTGTACTAATTTCAGGCAGAGGAATGCCATGGCAAGCCAGAGTAACAGATGAGGAGTGTGGAGGACACCTAGCCCAGATCCGTGCTCCCTCTTGTAGTGGCTCCAGAGCGCCATGCTGTGGCCCATTACTTTAAAGGCCTTAAAATTTATTAATGTAATGTGTAAGCCATGTAAATGTAATAAATAGCATGAGCACTTGAATCTCTGGAGAGACAACTAAGGAATAATATCCTAGAGATTACCCAGGCTATAATCTGACATGGTAAGACATATCTCACACTGTTACTATCCCCCACAAAATTCCACTTAACTTGAATCAGTAACTGAAAATTTTAATCTGATACATGTTTGCATATATGCAAGGTATCTTGTCCGTATTTTCTCCTGTAATAGTAATATATGCTATTATCACACTTCAAAAATTCTGCCTAAATTACCAACACAAAAAATAAATTTAAAATAGATTAAAAGAACAAACATCCATAAACTAGCAAGCCACCTTATACTCTTCAGGAGACTCCTGAGTTAGAATAGTTAGTTAGGTGAAACAAGCTAGTGCACGCTTTTCATTTTCCCCCCCATAAAACATAAGCACATCTAGCTGATTCATCGCACCTCATCTCTTGAGAAAGGGAGTGACTAGAGTTGGCGTTTCTTAAAACAAACAGCGCTACAAAATAACACTAAGCTTATATGGAAACGTATCCTTAAGGGAAAAAACAGAAGCCTTAAAAAACACCAGCCCAGCATTCATGGAGAACACTGTTTAAAACTACAAAATTTAAAGCAGTTGTCAATGAGGGCACATCACTGTGTACTTTGTCACACATGCAGTACTTTTCCACTAATTGTCAAGCCTCAAACCATTTCTGTGATGGTTCTCTCCTCTTTTGATCATGATTTCTCTACATATCTTCCCTACATGCAGCAGCTGAAATGCACATACAGTAGTGTGATATGTAGTGTGGTACAGTAGTGCAAAAATTAACCCAATTTAAACCAAAATGGTTCATCATGTCTCTGATCAGCTTTCTACAGTAAAAGGGCAAAGCCAAGCAACTGCAGTTTACATAAAAGCAGGTTTAACTCCTTCAGTAGCAGAACAGGCTTAGACCATTCAAAAGTGATTGAAAATTTTGTGTCCAAAGAGATCTTCAAACAGATCTGAGGCATGNCAACTGCAGTTTACATAAAAGCAGGTTTAACTCCTTCAGTAGCAGAACAGGCTTAGACCATTCAAAAGTGATTGAAAATTTTGTGTCCAAAGAGATCTTTAAACAGATTGTACAACGACTTTTAAAACAGCTCAATATACTTATCTGTAATCTTCCTTAAAATAACAGACCTTGACAGCATCCGATACGCATCTTGCTTATCAACTGGTTTCTCCAGAATCTCCTCATCCACACTCTAGAACAGAAGGAAGACCTTTACTATTTAGAAGCTGAGGTCAGATGTTGCTTAAATCATTTATTCAGCCAGGGCTTCAAACATGAAATTGAATAGAGCATGAAGCACAGATACTCTGATAGAAGACATAATTTAGTGACAAGCATGAGAGCATGACACTCGACCTTTGAGTGGCTGCAGCTCTCAGATAAAAGGGCAATTCAAACTCTTTTGTCGCTACTTGTCTCTGTAGAGACAATAGGTATAAAGTGTTATCCATTACAAGGCACAACATCAAACAGTTCACACAGTCTGGAGTTCTCAACACCTAGCAGTTGCCCAAGAACAGCATTTCCATTACATAATAGAGAATCCAAGGCAATACTCAAGCAATACTAGCACCTACAAAAATAGCAGCAAGGTTCTCATTACTCAAGATACCAAAAATTGCCCTGTTAGGAAAAAAACACCACACTCAGAAAACCTAAAACATCCACCATCTTGCAGATACAACATCTCAATGAATCACAGAATCACAGAATGACCCGGGTTGGAAGGGACCTCAAGGATCATGTAGCTCCAACCCCCCTGCCTAGCAGGGCCACCAAACACATTTACTAGATCAGGTTGCCCAGGGCCCCGTCNCAACTTGGATCCATTTCCCCTAGTCCTGCTATTGTCAGCCCTTTCAAAGAGTTTACTCCCTTCCAGGCTGAACAAGCCTAACTCCCTCAGCCTGTCCTCATAGAGGAGGTGGTCCAGCCCCCTGATCATCTTCGTGGCCCTCCTCTGGACCCTTTCCAAAATCGCTATGAAGATAGCTTTCAAATCACAAATGTACAGGAATTTTGTACAACTGACATAAGTTGAAACAATGCTAAACCACAAAGTCTTCTTACCACAATAGTGTCTGCTCCTATGACAACATCTGGTGTTCTCAGGTGCTTCTGTAGAGGCATAAAGAAAGAAGGTATTTCTCACAAGAAGTAAAAAATGTCTAAACTTTTCAAAACTTCAGGTAAGAAAACATTAAGTTTGCTGGTTTACAGGTAGGGCTCTACAATGAGATGAAGACTAGGTTTATAACCAGTGCAGCATTTTGTAATGAAAGCCCAAGCAAAGTCAGTTACTGAGGTTGAGTTTAAAAATGCACTTTCCTAATGCTGTACCATTCCCTGAAAAGAGGTTGAAGAAAACCTGGATAACAGTTTACACTGGAGATCATGCAATATTTGCTTTGAAGAATGGAGACATCTGGCAACACTGTCGGTTTAAAGTGTTTGACATTACTGCCACCAGCAGAGGTTCAACAAACATTCTCTCTCTCTCAGAGCTGCATTCGTAAGAAACTATTATGGCATATTTTGTAGGATCTAATCCGCTGGACTTCAAAATAGGTTCTGGTTCAGCTTTAGGTGCCCAAACACAGGAACCACAGACAAGGGCAGAATTCACATATGCACTAATAGGGTAAGTTTAGGATACAAAATGGATGCCCTGACTACAGAACCATAAATTGCAACAGCTTTTCCCTTCTGAAAATGAAAATGCCTGTTTGTCCAGGATGCTTTAAAACAGAATCTGCCTTCTTTTTCCTCTTTCCTCCAACACCTCTACATTCACAAATTCCAAGTACTTTATTGTTACAATTGTTCAGCTGAACCAATAAAAGCTTCAGCAGGGCATCTTTGGTATCAGAGGGTTTTCCACAGCATCTGCCTCCACAGCAAATAAATGCCATGAATAAACCAGCACATGCAGATTAATTAAGTCACAGTAACACATATCACTTAAAGATAAACATCTCATTGCCAAAACCACCTAACTTACTAAATGCATTCTGTTTGCCACTTCAAGAGCTTTCTGTTTCGCCGTTTCCACAGCATACTCATAAGGGGCTGCAAAAGATGACTTTTCAAGTGTCTCCTTAAACCAGGATGGAACCACCTCAAACCTCAGGCCCTGTAACAAAGGAAAGCAATGCAGTTAATCCCATCTTGCCAATAAAGGTTGCTCTCAAGATATTAAGCAATAGACAAATGTGGTTTTTTGCTCTTTCCACTTTAACAGCCCTTCACCCTAAACACACAGGGAGAAAAAAACCCACTTTATTAAGGTGCTTCGAATATACACATCATTCACAAGCAGTCCAAAACAAACAAACAAACAAAAAAACCCAGAAAACTTTTAAGCTGGTATACTACTCAGTTTTATCTTTGTTGTTTATTATAACCTAATGGTAAAATTTCTCCATCTTTCTATAAAACTCTAACTGTATAAAACTCTAACTGTATAGAACTTATGCACTTCATCAACAGACAATTCTACTACTGGATAATTGTTTTTATTGCACTCACCTATAGCACTTTGCTGGTGCACCAATAGAACATATTCTTATAGGAGCTTTAGCACTAGCAATGTGCCATATATGTGATAAACAGAAAACGAGCCAGTTTCTGCATGGTTTTGTCAAACAAAAAAAAAAAAGAGGGCCGTATTCTTTTTACTTTTTCCTCCTGGTTGTATCTGTAAATTTACTACACTCAGCAGGCACAATGTTTAGAGCATATGAAGCAATAATGTAGGGCATGCTTCAACTTCGGCGCTTCTCCTCACTTTGGTCTTTTGAAAAGAATTTTTTTCCCATTGAAGGTTAACTTCTACCATGAAAAATAGTAACACCACCACAAAGAAAAATAATAACACTAAAAAAATCTAAACTAAATGCATTGTAATACCCCAGAGCCATTCAAAAGCTGCCTGCAGCCTGCCCAGTGAAGCTGACATATTGCTGGTCCAAATGTCAAGCCAGGGCTTCCCTCATGCCCCGCAGGTGCTTTGCAGAGAGAAGAGGCAATTTATAATTCCATCAAGTTTTCATGAGTATTAGAAGACTAAGCCAAATTTTAAGCAGTTTCAGTACAGAGAATCTAAAAATCAGGGCAACTTAAGTAAACTTCTCATTGCTTCGGTCCATTTTAAGACTTTCTAAGCTTTTCTATTACGTGCTGAAAGTTATCGTAACAGCGTTTTTCATCCTGAGCAAGTCTCACATTTGTTTCATAACCCCCATCCCTGTCACCAGGAAAGACACATAAAACCATTCACTCTCATATCGAATTGATGGTACACCAAAGTAGTACACGCGTTCCTGCCGACAGAGAAAAACCTCACTAGGAAAAATTAGGATTAAAAATAACAAGGACTTTTATCTATATGACGGCGTGCAGCCCGGAGAGCCGGCCGGGCAGCTCTGCCTCCCCGAGCCCCGCAGGCCGCTGCCCCCGCGGGAGGACGAACGGAGCGGCGTCCACGGCGCCGCCATCGTCCCGCCGGCATTAAAGCATCCAGCTGCGCCAGGGAAGCCGGGCTCGGGTTTGTGCTCGCCCCGTGTCATCAACCCTCGGGAGCTGGCGGCAGACCCTACACGTCCGGGACGGTTGCTATCTGCGCAACCCGGAGAGGAGGAGAAGCGAGTCCGCCGGCCTACTACGTTGCCCAGGTATGGCAAGCGGCCCGGCCGCCATCGGCCCCTCACTCACCACGTTGGTGAGGATCTCCTGCCGGCGCGGCGAGGCGCTGGCCAGCACCACCCTCTTGCTGACGAGCTTCCCCAGCACAGGGTTCAAAACCATGGCGGCGGCCGCCGCGCCTCAACCTCCTACTCCGCGCAGCTTGGGCCCACTAGGGAGGGCTGGGGGCGGTGGCAGTGCCTGCATTATAGAGTGACGGGGCGGAGCCCCGTCGGGATCGTCCCAGCGGTGAGAAGGCGGGCTGGAGGCTGTGGGTATGCTGTGGTAATGGCTGCGGTGTGAGAGGAGGTTGTCTGTGTTGCTGCAGGGCAAGGCCATTCCCTCGGACCTTGTGGTTTTATCGGCCGTTAGGCGTGTGCCGGCCAAGGGCGGGTTGAAGTGGCGAGGGGTGGCCATCGCAGGCAGGTGTCGAGTTGCAGTAGCCACATCAAGGGGTTGGAGCATCTCCCTTGTGAGGAAAGGCTGAGGGAGCTGGGTCTCTCGTTTGGAGGAGACAGAGATGACCTCATTAATGTTTATAAATATGCAAAGGGTGAGTGTCCGGAGGATGGAGCCAGGCTCCTCTCAGTGACCTGTACTTTTATGTGAAGAAAATTAGAAGTATCTTTTTGATTATTTTTAATAAGTTGCAATTACTGATTTTATTACGCGGATAAACTCACACAACAAAAAATGACTTAGTTTATTTCAAAGGCAAAGAGGCAAAGCTGTTATAATGCACATTTTCATTTACATCTGTGTAATTTTTTCTGGTCCAAATGTGAGCAAGCTAAAGAAAATCCCATGAAGTCCCAGAGCTGGGAGAGGCCTGACAAGTAATCCCTATTAGCTGCTCCAAAATTAACTTGCAAAAAGTCAGACAGGACAAGTGTGGGGCTGTAGCAAGCTGACCAAGGTGAGGATCAATGACACCAGCAGTTATCAGGAAAGTTTCTGTCTTGGCTGGCTGTTCTAGTCAAAGATTAGCTTGTCCAAGGTTGGTTACGAAACTGTTGACTTTTTCAAATATGTGAGATATTTAGAACATAAGCAAAATAGCAATCTC
>VZTY01009381.1:28942-47414 GCA_013400935.1 Turnix velox | reverse complement strand
AAGCTGAGGGATCGAAGGGGCAGCCCTCTCTTCCCTCCTCGGACTTTCCCTCCACGGCCCTGCGCTCTTCGGACCCTTCTCTCCGCAGGCCTTCTCTCCTCGGCCTGTCCACGTGGGGACGTGATCATCATCCCGGGAGCTGGATTCGGTCTTGCAAATATTGGACACCTTTTTGTCTTTTCCTTTTGATTTTGTCTATTGTTTCATTATCTATTAAAGTAGTTTGGAATTCTTCTGAACTCATAAATCTCCTCCTTCCTTCCTCTCCTCTCTTCAGAGATACTAATGAGACTTATCTGTCACGGGGGGGTTCCTTTAGTAGTTTGGAATTCTTCTGAACTGATTTTGGGCCCAAAACCAGGACAATACCCAAAGCTGATCTATGCTTGATGTACAAATGCTTGGTCTATCATTTGCATGCAAAACTGATAGGCAGGGATGTGTAGAAGATGACATTTGAAAAACTGGCTCCTAGGATCATTCCTTCTGTGAATGTTACACAGCCATCTGTACAAAAGTAACAACCAAATACTTTGCCATCAGCAGAGTGTTAGCCTTTCAGCTGAGGGGTTTTTTTGTCACCATTGCCAAATTTGATTGATCTGATAGATATTAAGCAGGTCCATACCTGGGACATCAGTTTTTCTGTGTGGTAACATGTTCAGGGAATCCTGTGATACATCCCAGCAACCCAGCAGCAAAAAGAAACATTACCTCGGAAAACATATCATTTGTAAGTGGGAAATTAAACAAACATGGTTCTTTTTCTTATTCCTCTGCCAAAAGCATTAAAAACATCCATCAAGGAAAAGATTTTCTCTCCAGTCTATTCCAGTGAATCTGAAAAATCAAAATTGACACACAATTTTGCATCATTCTTCCAGGTGAGAACCACTGCAGGACAAATAATTTTTTCAAAGAATCTTACTGTGACTAATTTTCATTAAGATCTCTTTGCATTAAAAGCAGTAGAAAGTTAGCTGCTCAAATCAGGTACAAATGATAATCATTCTGTGATTAATTAATCAGCATACCATGTTGCCACTTGATCAATAGAATGGATGGGCAAAGTACACACTGAGAAAGTTGTGAAAGGCAAGACCTCAATGATGGCAACCATTTTTGGATTCCATGGCTTGTGCATTATGCAAAATGCTCAGTATGGTAAACCTATTATGGGCTACATTGATGACACTCTGCAGCATACCCTGTCACAGATATTAAATATGCATGCTGGATGCTAGATTATATCTGACTCAAATTACCTAAATGCAGATGATGGCCAATTGGACAACCCATTAGAGAGTCATGAAAACAAGAGTGTGGCAATTTTCCAAAATCTGCTGAGACAGCACACATGCAAGGACAGGCATTCTTTGGCTCTGCACATTGTGCCAGAGAAATTAATTAGAAAACTTGAAAAGATACCTCTGTCTGTTGTATTAATCTATGAAAATACTCATGTAATCTTTCCTCAGCATTTTACATGAGACCAAGATAATGTCTGCACACATTCACACGAATTAGAGAAATTAAAGGGATTTTCTCAGTGAACCTTTATGTTCTTTCAGTCTTCTGCTTGAGAAAAGGAAGAAGAAAAAAAGAAAAGAAAAAAACCCCACACCTTTAATATTTTACTACAGACTTAGGAGAAACTTAACTCTCATTTTCACAAATACTGGTATTTGATGAATCAATCAGAAACTTATTGTGAATTGGAAAAAGAAATTGATCTTCCTAAGGAAGTGTTGTTTTGAGACAATATCTTTCAGAAAGAAATGCTGCATTAGACTTACAAAACTTGTTTGGGGAGCCAAGATGCCCAAAAATTTCTGTGCTCCTTTTGGGAATACATGTTTTAAAATTGCTGATTTTTATCCCCCTTTTCCTTTGCATCTTGTCTTTTTCTAAGGAATCTTATCCCACTTTGATAATGCTTTATTTTTCCATTCTACTTCCATAGTATTTTACATGTGCTTTCTGATATGGTGAATTATTTCACTGCATGAAAGACAAATCATGAGCCTGTGTACTTGGGATTTTTTTTTTTGCATGTTTGAAAAATGCATTTAGGTGACCAGTCCTCAGCTAGCAGCTGGCAGCAGTCAGCTAGGTTTGGTTTTGCTACCAGAAATCTTTCTAAGACAGATTTTAGTGAAAGGACATCAGGTAGGTGACAGCTTACATGAAGCGTATGTTTACAATCACTCTTTCAGCTCAAGCTGACCCCCATTTCCATAGAAACAGAGATGGAAATGGATCATTAACATCCATGAGTCCATTTAAACTACTAGTGGTCAATTTCTGTCACTGAAAAAAGAATCTGAATTCATGAAAACGGGAGAATTTAAAAAAACTTTTTGTGTATTTTTCGGCACTTGCTAGGCTAGCCACAAAGTCATTCAACCAACAGGAGAGCAGAGAAGGAAAAGAACTTCAGATCCCATGCAATAGCTGGAGTTAAAATTAAAAGAATTAGCAAATGAAACCCTACGGTTCTGAAGCCTCAGAATTATAACACCGATTTAAAATTGCATACATTTGTTTTTTAAACAGTGCATTTTAAATTTTTTTGTTTGAAAACAGTATTATCAAGTCCCTTTAACAATCACGACTACACTCTTCAGGAATTCACTTGCCTTACAAAGGTACAATTCCAAGTAAGAAGCAGCTATCTAGGTCACGGGGATATTTAGTTGTTAATCATATATACTTTGATATGTTGTTTCACCAGCGCAGTTTACCCACAGAGACATGAAAGAAAGAATTCCAAAGTATCTTTTGCTTTGTAATTGCAGAATGCAAGCTATAGGAATATGAGACTTGAGGTCTCTTGAGATCACGCTTTAGCAGCATGACATAGATACTGAAACTCACATTTCTTTTATTGTGGTGAAGACCCATTGCCATTAATGGTATTACTCCTGCTCTCTAATCATGAGAAGCTTCCTTTGTGGGAAATCAGGGCAATTAAAACCAGTCCTGCAGTGCCTGTTTGCAAGCCTAAGTGTGCATGTCTAGTGTTCTATTTGCACATTACATCAACCACAACATTTGACTGCCATTTTTGCTCTGGTGTCTTTGTGTGCAGTTAGAAGTCTACATGTTCTTTCCAGAATGTGAATCCACTACATAAGACTGTAAAAGCATCAGCTAGGAGTCTGTGCAGGAACATCATACGTCTGTTTAAAGACAGAGTAATAGCACTTCTGCACAATAGTTTAGATGACTAGGGTTCAGCAGCTTGTCCTCTTTTTGGATGAGTTTCACTTCCCTCACAGATGGGTAAAGGATCAAAATTACATGGTTAGCTTTTATTTCTTTTTTTTTTTTCCTCTCAGGAATTCTGCCTGATTTCTACAGTGCATTGATATAAAGGTTGAATTCCATCAGCTTCTCCCAGATAATTCCCTGAATTTTGTTCTTTTTTACAGGACACACAATGAAGCAGCACACTTGCCTTAAACACGTTTCAGTTTCTGGAGATTTGTTGATTTCTATTCTTACAAAAAAACCTCCTACCTTTGTAAAGCATTTGCTGTTTTCTGTATTTACCTCCATTATTTTGGTATTTAGTTTTCAGCATTGGGTGGAATCTTTTTTTTCAGTCTCCAAAGCTCTCAGAAGTGAAAAAGAACATCATGTTCCTGTGGACTGCCCAGGACACATGCTTCACAGCTGTGCCAAGTTTGCAGCTGACCAATTGGCCTAGGTTGCAAGAAGACCAATTTTCAAAATTTACAATTGTTTTTTTTTAATGTGTGCCAGATAAGCCGATTCACTGTGAGACTTCTTTGATTTTACTGACATTCAGAGCCTCATTCATTTCCCAGTGGAGTCAATGTTTGTCTTTCCAGTCCTTATAAAAGGACTTGGATGAATCTCTAAGTGACCAGAGCTGTTTCCTGTCACCTATTTTGTCCATCAAGATATACAAAAGATTACCACCCTCCAATCTGTAACATTGTATAATACCATTTATATTGGAATTTAAGGCATTTGCATGACCTTGAAGGGTAACTACCAAATTAAAGGTGGCAACTGCTAAACTAATGATTTCCCTAGCATTAAGCCTCTCATGAGAATGAAAGTGGTAATCCTAAAAGCATTATTCTTTTTTGTTTGTTTCACAAATAATGCATACCCTTTAGAATCATAGAATCATAGAATCATAGAATAGTTAGGGTTGGAAGGGACCTTAAAGATCATCGAGTTCCAACCCCCCTGCCATCGGCAGGGACACCTCCCACTAGACCAGGCTGCCCAGTGCCCTGTCCAGCCTAGTCTTGAACACCTCCAGAGATGGGGCATCCACAACCTCCCTGGGCAACCTGTTCCAGTGCTTCACCACCCTCACTGTAAAGAATTTCTTCCTTGTGTCTAGTCTAAATCTATCCCCCTCTAATTTATATCCATTGTTCCTAGTCCTCCCATCCTGCTCCTTGAACTTGGTTGCTTATATGGGTAAAGGAAATGCACTAACAATCAAGTGTTAGGCATCTCATCTAAAATACTGTCATGGTGTGATCCCACTAGCAGTATTTTTGTAGCAGTGGTTACAAGCTTAATTCAGCCATTAAATATTTTGATTAGGGTTTAATGTCTGAAACTATTACAGACTGAACATTTCAGTTTACGTTGCACATAAACACACTTCTGAAAATCAGCACTTGCAAACACCAAATCATAAATTGGAATACTCCATATTCAAGTGATATTTGGGTCTGTAGCCAACAGTACTCACTGTGAAGCGTAAAAACAGGGCAGCAGCAATTAATATACATACTTGAATGTATAGAAGATGCCATCTTTCTATGCACAAAAGGAAAGAAAACAAACAAATGAAAAACTGGAGCCTTTTGGGCTTTTTGTTCCAATCTTTCATGCAACTGTTTGGGGTAAATGAAAGAAAACAAAGCTGAATAATAATTCTTCACAGCTGCTAGGTTAATTCTTCTCAGCAACTGAAGCAGCATGATATCAGTATGATATACACAGAGAAGAAGGATGGAGGAAAGATAGCTATTTGCTAAAACAATTGTGCTTTTTGGTACCCTACTTTTCTCATCTCATTGTCAACCTCCATCACTGAAGTCAATATAAGAAAACATGCAGAAGAAACAGGCACAAAGGCATGTGACCTATTTGAAGAGAAGCTAAGTGAGGGTGACGTATCAGGAAAAGTTTTTTAGTAGTGATGTCTACAGGAACAAGAAATGCTACACCAAAGAGCTGGAGAACCACTTACAACACTAAAGCACTTGAGAATAGGCTATATGGAGCAATTTTGGTGTGAAGAGCATGAACCAGAAGTATAATGGATCCTTTAAATCTCCACTTTCTCCACATTCTAACACAATTCAAAGTGCACTGTTAGAAAAACCTAGTAAAAGGTACAGAATGTTTTTCAACATGTCTGTTAAGAATGTATGTTTTGGTTATGAAATCAGTTAAGAGAAGCACTAAATACAAAACCAAGCAGTTACTGAAGAAGTGATACTGAACTGCAGGAAAGGAAGAACAGACTGTCCTCCAAAAAAGTGAGCAAGCAAACAGTAAAGCTTCACATCCTGCAAACCACATTTGACAGTTTTACCTCTAAAATAGTTTTAATTTTCAGTTGTATTGTTTTTCAAAGAGAAAACAAAGAAGTCACTTACAGAAAACTGATGGGATAATGCTACCTTAAACAAAATGAGAAGGTTGAAACTAGAAAAAACAGAAGTCTAAGACCCCTGGACGAGTTTCTTCCAAGGCATCTCAGTCATATATGGTTGTGAGACCTGTTTTCCCTTTCTTTTGCTCTACCTTCTCTTTCTTTGCTCCCAAGGGACCATTCTGCTCTTGGTCCACCCAGACAAAGGAAGATTACTCTATGAGAAGGACCATTACATCAAGGGATTTAAAATTTCCAGATACTAGGAATGCAAAATATGAAAAGAACAGAAATCTGCCTCAGCTACTAGAGTTGGTCCAATGGCCAGCTAAGGTTGCAGTCATTGTTTATTTATATTACAGTATCATTTAGAAAGTCTGTGTGGACCAAAGTTTTGTGGTCTTGAGTGACATGTAAACATAGAGAACAGCGCTCTCTCCTTGGGGCAGCAGTTGTGAGGTAGAATCTTGATGATTTGTCAGCTAGTGAGATGGAAGAGACAAGGAGAGAGCCACGAAAGCATATGCAAAAGGGTTGAGAAACAAGTCTTAGGTCACTATTTCTACCTAAAGCAATTATTAACACTTCACTTAGAGATCTGACAACTGTCCATATGGGCTACCAATTTGCTGCAAAAGTGGTTGATAAAAATCTTGGACACAGAAAAGGATATTGTTACTACTTCCTTGCTCAATTATTTTTACTTCCAACACTGCCTCAGATAATATTCTTATGCCCACTAAAGAATTCCAGTTCACTTTCTTGAACAACCAAGATGTTCTTATAAAGATTAAAATTCTCATTTCAACAACAAATTAATCATTCATTTTCACACTACTGCAGTTTTGAATCAGTAAAATATAAATTATTAACTATTCTTATACTCCACTTACAAAAATTACTATTTTGGTTAATTCCTAATTTGAGCATGGCTTAAAAACAAATGAGAAAATGTGCTGTGTATGTTAGCACTAAAGTATATAAAGTGGATTCTAACAAAATTATCACTTAGAAGGGAGATTTGGGACAATAGTTCTTCCTAGGAATAACTGTTATTACTAAAATGATTTGCTGAAAGTTTCATTTTTCTACATGGTAGTATAAAAATGGATCAAGGAATTTAGGGTAATCTTTCTGTGTTTTGTACACACTCATAGATGGTTATTCCTATAGTAGATATTTGTATTGGTAGATACAGGAATATGATTATGTGCCTATGTGACCATTTAAGAAACTTATATGGTAAATTAATGATAAAACACCTTGAAATCTTATCTATTGACAAGGTGAATAGTTATTACAAGAATATTTAACACTTTAAGTTCATAGCATTCCAGAAAAGAATATATATGTATCACACCCTTTCACCAGAAATGAACCCAGATACATTAACAACCCAGTGGCATAAATAAATACATGCGAGCTCACCTCAGGTGAGGATTGACAAGTAGGCTTCAGCAGGCCTCAACACAAGCACAGAGGACCAAGTGATTTGGTCCCCTTGTGGGACTAGATATGACAAAGTTTTTCTAAGCAGTAAAATATTTTTTCACACACTGAGGGGACATTCTGAAATTAAAAGAAGTATCCAGTGAAATCTATGACTTGGAGTCACCATGGAAGGTAGTGGATATATGTAAATGAAATATTAGTTGTCAAATTCTGTTGCAACTGAGGACTGCAGCAGAGTTTTAAAGCTTCAGTTTTATGAGTTAGGAAATATATTTCCATGTTAAAGCCATTTGAGAGAATTTTTTTTCCTTATCTGTAACTCAAGTTCCTATTACATTGCCCAAGTGATCTACCAGAGCCCCATCAGGATCCTGTCTATCTCTTCCACAGATGAGAAGGCTCCAGGACACAGGCTGTTGCCAAATGAGTTGTACAGAGCAGACTGCAAGCACAAAACTCTGTACTTTCAGCTCAGATTATAGTATCAATAAAGGCTGTTGAGAAGCTAGGACTGTTGAATTAGGAAAGGTGTGCGCCTATTAACCCAGGCCTGTGTTCCATGGGAACGTACAGAAAGAAGAAGTTTGTCCTGTCACAAATGAGGTTATATAGACTCTAAGCAGGTTTCTCAGCTTTGCATTGCTCTCCTCCAGTGGATTTTGTGTGTTACTTGCATTGTAGAATATAATTTAGAACCAATAGCTGTAGCCTAACTGATGCCTGGTTCTGGAAGTCGTCATCTTGATCCTAAGCCTGACTGTACACCCCCAGCAACAAACCTGAGGACTAACACACTTCCCTGTTCTGCCACTCTACACCATTGAATCAAGGTCATGTATGCAAGTCAATACCAACTCTATTTTTCAGGAAGAACAAAGCCTTCAACTGACAACACTGCAACAGATTCCAGGACTGGGCACAGGCACTTTCTGTACTGAGCACAGAGTGCTGGTACTGATCTCCGGTTGATCTAATCTCTTTAACCACTCCTCATGACATAGGCTTCGAGAGTGGGCTTCTTTTTGCAAAGCTTGCTGCAAAGATAAGCACAGCTGAGGCTTGCATCCCACTGATGCATGTAGCCACAGGGCATAAGCCAATGAAAATTGAAGGCTATGGATTGCATCTGTTGCTGTGAGGACATCCTTGCAGCAAAATGGGTGAAGGGATTTCTTTTGACTTTGAAAAGATACTAGGTTTCTCATTTTTCTGTTATCACATTGGCTTCCTTACCTAGAATAAGTTGCCTCAAGGAGATGTCCCTTAATTGAGACAGCCAGGGCAACACACTGAATATCTTACTGAGTTCATGGAGGGAGGGACAACTCTTCAGCACTCAGGTTTAAGAATGAATACTGGCATGGAAAATAAAATCTATTTCAGAATGCCTCAAAAATTATCTCCCTTTAGTTTTTTCTTGACAAGGCTCCCTAAGATTTCACGCAGTTTGGATATAATGTGAAATAGAGTACTGTGTAGGAAAAAAGCTTGCCAGGCTTACTGGAATCACTTAATTCCCATTTTATCTGTTACAGTTCTCCCCAAATGCAGCAAAGAATATCTGCAGACTGTAAGTTCCCTGTTTTTTCTTTTGAATATGGAGGTTTTTCTTCAGTTCATCCCCACCACTGAAATGCTATTCCATGTATTATTTTGTAGACCATCAGCAACCACACACCAAAATAAAATAAGAGACATGGGGGAAAATTTCAGTGATTTAAAAGTGAGATACCAGGCAGTGAATTCAACAGGCCCCATCCTCTCACAGCTCTCCTGCTTCTGAGGCGCAGCATATGCAACACAACACAAGTTGCTCACCCAGACCTTCTTTTGCTCCTCTCTGCTGAAATAAAGCACTACACTCCACAAGGACAATTGTTCACAACTTTTTTCTCAGAAGAATATACTCCTTAGGTGAATATGCCCCTATAGTTCAGTTTCCATATGGCTTATATTAGCCACATTTTTGCCCTCCAGCTTTTTTTTTTTTTTTTGCTGTTACTACAAGTGACTGCGAGCCAGATGAGGCCAGACTAATGCACAGAATTTGGGCAAAACACATCATAAGCTCACCCAAATTTGAGGTTTTCTGGATGACACTTCAGTCAAAAATACCTTATGTTTATTATCTAAATATCTAAAGGCTCCTGTGCAAAGTGCTAGAAAGCAACATGAGAAGACAGTGTTGCAGGTATACTGGCCCTCCCTGGACTACCATTTTCTACCTTTCTGCTTTCAAAAAATTTGGATCATAGTCCTCATGAGCTGCAGGGAAACATGCAATAAGGAATTTGCTTCTACAATCCAGTCCCTTGGCCCTCAGTCACATAAAAGAATTGCTGCAGTTTCAAAACAAGTCACACTACTTTATAAGCACTTGCCTCATCAGCTTTCAAGAAAATGTTTGCTGTACCAACAATTCCTCTGTCCTGCCTTTTCAGCAGCAAGATGCACTTCATGACATAGCTTCTGCTTCTGGCTGCTTCTGGCAGCAAAAAAGGGCAGTGAGAGACTAAACCCTCTTCTGGACAAGGTAGGAGGGTTTCACTTCCATCATGCTTTGAGGGAATCATGGAATCAAAGAGATGGAAGGGACCTTTAAAGGTCATCTAGTCCAACCCCCCTGCTGTGACCAGGGACATTCTGCACTAGATTAGGTTGCTCATAGATTCATCTAGCCTGTCCTTGAATGTCTCCAGAGATGAGGCCTCCACCATCTCTCTGGGACACCTGTTCCAGTGTCTCACCTATCCCATGGTGAAGAATTTCTTTCTAACACCTAACCTAAATCTGTCCTGCTCTATTTTAAAGCCGACACCCCTTGTCCTATCACTACATGCTCTGATAAACCCCAGCTTTTCTGTTCACCACTTTCAAATAGTGGTAGGCCACTATGAGGTCTCCCCAGAGCCTTCTCTTCTTCAGGATGAACAGCCCAAAGTCTCTCAGCCAGTCCTTATAGGACAGGTGCTCCAGCCCCCTGATCATCTTCATGGCCTTCCTCCAGACCCTCTAGACAGTTGCTTGTTTCCGCACTTAACAGAGGGATTCTTTGGTTGGGTTTTTCAGTTCAGCAAACTCCTGATGCAGTTCTCTTGATATGAGTTCTTCAAGTATTTATTTGTATTTTCCCCCAAAACTAATGCTCCTCTTCTGTCTTTTTTTATTTTTGCAAAGAGAGTAATTTCTAAACAACTATTAATTTTACACTGAAATATACGAGCCCACATACATTTGTCAAATCTGACTTCTCATAAAATTAAGGTGTCCTATTAGCACATACATATTAAATATTCTTACAGAAATTTCACACATAACACATTGATTCTACTACATTCAACACTAAATACAGTATCCCATCTATTAAAGAAAGGCTGAGAGATTTGAGGCTGTTCATCCAAGACAACAGAAGCCTCCAGCAAGACCTAATAGCAGCCTGAAGGACCTGAAGTAGGCCTACAAGAAATATGAGGAGGGACTCCTTAGTAAGAATTGTGGCAATAGGATGAGGTGTAATGGTTTTAAGCTGAAAGAAGGGAGACTTACATTAGATGTAAGAAAGAAATTCTTTACTATGAGAGTGGTGAGATGCTGGAATAAGTTGACCAGAGAAGCTGAGGATGGAAATGTTTCAGGCCAGGCTGGATGAGGCTTTGAGCAACATGGCTAGGAGGAGGTGCTTTTGCCTAAGGCAAATCTCCTTGAGTTATGAGATCTTCAATGTGCCTTCCAACTCTAACTATTCTATGACCAACAAGGCCAAAGAAAAAGATTACATAAAAAGTCAACTTTTAGATTGACTAAAAGTGGCTTGGAGTTTAAAAAAAATATACATTGAAGAATTTCCATAAAAAGAAAAGTATTTTCTGTCTGTGAATTTCACTGAGAAATCTCACTTTGCTTTAGCTTTGTGATTTAGAAATGTGTTCCAAAGCAAGCCAGAGAAGCTCCTTGCAAAGAGATCATATTGTAGAGGTAAGGCCCTCTTCTTTTACAACTACACACATCTGTTTTTCTGGTATATGGTGGAAGCAGGGATTTTTGGTAGGATTTTTGGTACATCGTTTCTGACAGGAAAATTTAATACAGAGAAAGTATGATTCCTGATGGCTTATGGCTCCAGGCTGTAATTCATATGCACAATGCACATATGCACACAGAATCATAAGAGGTCTCCAGAGGTCATCTGCTTCATCTGTTTGGCTTTTTGACCAGCCTTTCTAAAAACTTCTAGGGATGGAGATTTGACCACCTCCATTTTCCTTCACCCTTTATCTTGAAGAATGGAAAAAAAACCCCCTTAGATGTCATATGGTAGGAATGTCTATAAAAGCAGATTTGTCCAGTTAGCTGAGATACTGACATTTATTACTCTGTCAGGTTTTTGGCTGGATAGAAGCCATTCTATCCTTCCCACAGAACTCTAATAAGTTGAAATTAAATCATGCTGTGATGCTCAGCATGACTGGCATGCTGCTGATCAGTTCCCTTCCAGTTTTAACATGAAGGTTGTCAGGCTTACTTCTCTGATTCTTAATATGACAGCAAGTTTTGCTTCTTTCTTTTCTGATTTCTCTTATTTTCTCCTTTCTTTTATATGCTAAAATGCTTTCAAGCTATGAAGAAACTTACTTTTCGTTCTACTGCTTTGTCTTCTGAAACATACTGAAAACCACATTTTTGGGCAGTAGTATCTTCTTTGTCCTAGCTATGACAGGAAAATATCAAAATATCATCACTCACAGTCTTTGATGCTTTTCCTTTTTGTGATCCATTTTATTTATTTTTTATTTAACTTATGTCAACAATAACTACGGACATTTCTTGCCTGTTGTTTTCCTGACCCCCCATTATGGTCACTCCTTCAGGAATTTCACATGAGTCATTTAGCAATCTGTGCTAAGTAGAACAGCACAGTTCCAATTTGAGAATTAATTTCCCTCTTTGGAAGTATGAAAGAATGTAAACACCGATTATCTTTCATCTTCAACCTTCAGAACAGCTGGCTGAAGTGCTTGCAGAATGGTATGGTATTATGTAACAAATCACAGGACTATGTTTTGAACTTAGTAAAAGTCATATTCCATTAACATTTATCACATCTAATATATTTTCTGACAAAAGTCCTCTGCATAGTCTCCTCAAGCTTTGCTCGCACCATTCGAGGAGATCAGATTCAGCACTCATAAAATTTACTAATTCATGCATCTTGCTTTAAAAATGGACTCATCTTGCTGTCTTAGAATAAAAAGAAGGAAATGTCACTGCTTAAAATGTGCAATTGAAGAAACAAAATGGTGTTTTCCAGTTGTAGGGGAAGAGATCTGATGGTCTGGAAACTCTGCTTTCCTCACAGATCCCCTGATGTGTGCATTTTTTCCTCTCAGTTTCCATACGTTAAAATTTCCTTCCTAGGATCAAGTTGAAAATTTTTTGTCAAAGCAAAGGGAATTTACAGGGTAGATTCTCTCCAGCACTCTGTAACATTTACCACAGAAAGCCTACCCAGAAGTAAGATGCAAAGGCTCAGATTACCTGTTACTAGTACTTTACAAAAGACCTCATCACTTTTTAAATGCTTTACAGTAAGCAGCCTCTGGCAGAAGGGCTCAAGAGATCTCCTGAGACATGGGACTATAGCTGTCTTCCTTAGCAAGAAGAAATGTGTGTGGCTTGTCCTTTAGTATTTCACCCTCTGTCTTCTCTTCTTTCCACTAAGCTATGTCTTGGAATGGTTTGGGTCGGAAGGGACCTTAAAGATCATCAAGTTCCAGCTCCCCTGTGATAGGCAGGGGCAATGCCCACTAGATCAGGCTGCTCAGTGCCTCGTCCAGCCTGGCCTAAAACACCTCCAGAGAGGGGGCATCCACATCCTCTCTGGGCAACCTGTTCCAGTGTCTCACCACCTTCACTGTAAAGAGTTTTTCTTCCATCTAGCCTGAATCTCCCATCTTCCAATTTTCATCTATTATTCCTAGTCCTGCCATCGTATGTCCTATTGAACAGTCCTACGTCCTGCCTTTCTGTAGGCCCCCTTCAGGTATTGAGAAGCTACTATGAGGTCACCCCAAGCCTTCTCTTCTCCAGGTGAACAGCTCCAACTCCTTCAGTCTGGCCTCATAAAGGAGGTGGTCTAGCCCACTGATCATCTTCATGGCCCTCCTCTGGACTCGTTCCAATAGATCAATGTCCTCTAGGCTCCATAACTGGACACAGCATTGCAGGTGGGGCCTCATCAGAGCCAAGTAGAGGAGCAAAATCACCTCTCTTGATCTGCTAACCACAATTCTCTTGATGCAGCTCAGGATTCAGTTGGCCTTCTGGGCTGCAAGAGCAAACTGGAGGCTCATGTTAAGTTTTTCGTCCACTGGCACCCCCAAGTCCTTCTCTTTCTACAGGCTAAGTTTCTACTTAGCCTGTATCTGTGCTTGGGGCTGACATAGCCCAGGTGCAGGACCTTGCACTTGGCCTTGTTAAACTTCATGAGGTTAGCATGGGCCCACCTCTGAAGCCTGTCAAGGTTCCTCTGGATGGCATCCCTTCCCTCTGGTGTGTCATCTGCAAACTTGTGAATCCCACTGCCCATGTCTCCAACAAAGATGTTACGTAGCACTGGTCCCAGTACCGATCCCTGAGGAACACCACTGGTTTCCACTTGGAAACTGCAACCATCTGAGTGTGACTGTTCAACCAGTTCCTTATCCAGTGAGTAGTCCACCCATCAAATCCATACTTTTCCAGTTTGGAGACCAGGATGTCATGTGGGACAGTGTCCAATGCTTTGCATGAGTCCAGGTAGATTATGTCAGTTGCTCTTCCTTTATCCACCAATGCTGCTTCTCCATCATAGAAGGCCACCAAATTGGTCAGGCACGATTTGCCCCAGGTGAAGTCACGTTTGGTACTTCCAATCACCTCAGTATCATCCTCCATGTGTTTCTGTAGTGCCTTCAGGTGGATCTGCTCCATCATCTTGGCAGGCACAGAGGTGAGACTGATTGGCCTGTAGTTTCCTGGATCTTCTTTCTTTCCCTTATTGAAAATGGATGTTATGTTCCCCCTTTTCCAGTCGGTAGGAACTTTGCCAGTCTGCCACAGCCTTTCAAATATGATGAAAAGTGGCTTGGCAACTTTATCTGCTAATTCTCTAAGGACCCATGGGTGGATCCCATCAGGTCCTATGGACTTGTGCAAATCCACGTTCTTCAGGTGGTCTCAAACCTGATCTTCAGTCACAGTGGGTGGGTCTTCCTTGTCCCAGTTTATGCCCTTAATTTTTAAGACTTGAGTGGTACAAGTAGAGGCCTTGCCAGTGAAGACTGAGGCAAAGAAGTTATTGAGCACCTCATCTTTCTCCAAATCCCCCATGACCAGCTTTCCAGTCTCCTTTCAGAAAGGATCCACATCTTCCCTAGCCTTTCCTTTGTCACCTATATACTTGTAGAAGTTCTTATTTTCCTTTATGTCCCTGGCTAGCTTTAATATAACCTGGGCTTTAGCTTTCCTAACCTGATCCTCGGCTGCTTGAACAACCTCTTTGTATTCCTCCCAGCTAACCCTCTCTTGCTTCCACTCCTGACACACTCTCTTTTTGCACCTGATCAAGTCCACAAGCTCCTCGTTAATCCACAGAGGCCTGCTGGTATTCTTGTCCATCTTCTTATTCCTCAGGATGCACAGCTCCTGAGCATGAAGGAGATGGTCTTTCAATACTGCCCAGCTGTCTTGGGCCCCTCTTCCTTCCAGGACCCTGCCAAGGAGGTCCCTCAAGAGGTCTAAGTCTGCTCTCTTGAAGTCCAGAGTGATAAGCTTGCTGTGCACCTTCTTTGATGTCTTGTCGATAATAAACTCCACCATTTCATGGTTGCTGCATTCAAGGCTGCCCCTGTACTCCACATCTCCACATTACTCACTAGGCCCTCATCATTGGTGAGAACAAGGTCCAGCATGGTCTTCTCGTGAGTTCCTGTAATGAGGAAGTTCTCATCAATGCATTTCAGGAACCTTCTTGACCACTGGTGCCTTGCCTCGTTTTGCCTCCAACAGATGTTTGAAGTCACCTATGAGGACCATGGCTTGTGAACATGAAGCTGTTTGTAATTGTTGGTAGAGGGCCTCATCCACTTTTTCTTCCTGGTAAGGTGGCCTGTAGCAGACTCCCACTGCAACATCTCCCTTCCCTGCCTCCCCTTTGATCCTGACCCATAAGCTCTCTAGTAGCTCCTTATCCATCTCCAAGGAAAGCTCCACACACTCCAGCCGCTCGTTGATACAGAGGGCAACTCCTCCACCCCTTTTGCCCTGCCTGTCCTTCCTAAAGAGTTTACATCCATCCATTCCAACACTCCAGTATAAGAACTAAACCACCAGGTCTTTGTGAGTCCAATGACATCGTAGCCACATATGTATGAACACACCTGCAATTCTTCCTGCTTGTTCCCCAAATTCCATGCATTAACATACAGGCATTTAAATTGCCTCCTTGCCAAAGCTGATTTACGAACTGGAACACTCTTTCTCTGAACTTCAGGTGTTCTCTTTCTGCCCTGTGGTCCTAGTCCAGGCCCAGGGCATCTATCAACATCAGTAATGGACCCATTACCATCACCTCTGTGGATGTCCACATTGTTTGATTAGTCCCCTAACCCTGTCCTTCTCCATGCAGGCAGTCTCTTTCTTACCCTTGACTTCTCACAACCCAAAGCACTGACTCACTGGTGGAAGCCCAGCAGCAACCCCATCCCCCTTCAAATCTAGTTTAAAGCTCTCCTAATGAGCCCAGCTAATTTTCTGTCTTCTTCCTTCTTTCCTCTGTTTACATCTTGCCTCAATGACTTAACCTTTCAACTTGTCAATAATATCTTTCTCAACAAAACCAGACCTAATCAAGGTCGTGGACTCTGCCCTAGAGACTTCCGTCTCCAGCGAGAGACATCTCACTGCAGGGAGGGAGCACAGCCATTGACTCTAGCCAAGCTTTTCACCTGTGGAACAAGTCTAATCTCACCAACTGGGAACCACTACTCGAGAGGGTTTAGTTCTCTGGGATACCCACTGTCAGGCCAGTGCCCATGACTGGCATTCCAACCAGCCAGTCTGTCTAATCCCCTTCAAAATCCATGCTGTTTTTGCCCTCAGCAACAGCAAATGCCAGAGACAGCAGTCTGTACAGAAGAAATGGAACATTCTTTCTTAACTCAGTCTCACAAAAAAATAATGTATGAGATGAGAGCTGGCATTTCCCTCTACAGTTTTACTATTTAATATTTAAATTACAGCAATGCTTTTGCTTAGATACAAACACAAGTGTCTGGTCCAAAAGGAGCATTTAGTTTAAAAGTCATTCATTGTGTTTAGGTTCCCAGATAGGCTAATGATGGCATTTTTTACCATTTTCTGTGGACTAGATCCTGTGACAGTGCAGTGGGGTGTCATCCATGCTTCATCCCAGGAGGCCTCCGAAGCTATCACTTTCTTTCATCTGCAGTCCTGAAGCGAAAAGAGTCCAAAAGAATCAATACAAAAACAGTCGATGAGTGTCATGAAACATCACTCTGCTGTCTCTTGGAAAGCCTCTCCAAAACATGAGACGAGAGAAGTGCATCTTTTAAATAAACTATAGCTGGTAAGAGATATCCACTTTTTCACCATATTTGGTATGATCTTAATTTCCTTTGCAACATTTTTTCAGGAAAAAAATACCTTCAAAAGTCTAAGGATCCTTAGACCATGCTCCGACCTATTGCACTTGTCGAAAACTAATTGTTGTAGTAAAACTGTTACACTTTTCCTTAAGCTGTTGTCAGATCATAGGCTAATTCACTGTTTCAGAATAGCCAGCTGCCAAACTAAACCAAGGCTTCTCGTGCTCTCAGTCAGTGCATACTCTTCTTTCTATCGCAAGATTACAGGCTGTCTTATTTTACCAGTTTCTAGCAGGATATTTCAAGGCTTGGACCTTGCACTCTACCCTGACCCAGGCTTTGCTCTCGAATTTGATGTTCCATTTATTTCTGATTATGCTGCTTTTAATCAGATGAGCCCCTGACACTGGTATTCAAAACATGGGTCTCCATGACCCTTCAGCTCTCCTCTTGCACAGCTGCCACTGCTCTCCTTCCCTGTGACCCTGGATGAGTTTTACTTTGGCTTAAACCATTTTTTCCTCAAACCACTTTTTCCTCAAACCACTTTTTACTTTTTAACAGCGACACCTATGAGGCCTGAGCCACAGTAATATGTGTATGCATACTCAGGTATCTCAAGATAAGCAGAGACCTGTTCAAACACAGAACACATACCTCCACAACACCACTCTCATAGCTGCAGCCTCGTGGTGTGGTGTCACACCCACCTGTTGTTAGATCCACAGGAGATTGTGCACTCCTTGGGGCAGGGAATATGTGATTTCACTCTGCACTGCATGGAGCCTGGCAAACGTGGGCATCGTGCGATGGTAATCATCAGATGATGATTGCTGCCGACAAGCCAGCACCTCCACCTGGGGAGGCTCTGAGTCTGAGGGGCCTTCATTGTGGCCCAGGGCTCCCGTGAAGCGAGACTGGGCCGAGGGGGGGCCGTGGACCTGTTGCACATGGTCGTCCAGTAGGCCCGGAGCCAGTGCGAGGGAGGGCAGGCTGCCATCGACAGCTTAGGGCCAGCTGGTCATCCATGACCCCGGCGTTGCAGAGCAGAGGCGGCGGTTTTGTACGTAACAAATTACGTCAATTATGGGAGGGATGCGGGGGGGGAAAGGCAATAAAAGGAGAAAAATCCCCGGAGAGGAACCAGACCAGAGGCAGAAGTTCCCCTAACTGCCTCTCTTCGGCCTAGCCGGGCCTTTCGCATCCAAGGGTAAGCCCGTGCCTCGCCCGCACGCTGAGTTCGACGCCTCAGAGAGCCGGCCGCAGACCCACTTAGCCCTGCAGCCAAGAACCACGGGCAACCCAATAGCCCCACCACCAGCCAGTCCTGCCGGCCGCCCTGCGGGGAGCTCGCTCGCAGAGCTCCGCCCCTCAGCAGCCGGAGGGAGAGCCGGGGAGGGGTAGGGTGGTGGCGGCGCTGGTTGGCGTACAGGCCGGCGGGGCGGGGCGGGGCGGAGGCAGCGGCAGGCTGGGCTCTGCTGAGGCACTGGTGTGGTACGAGCGGCTGGGAGAAGCGGGGCGTACGCAGAGCAACGCGGCAGGCTGGTGACAGGAGGAGTGACACAGTGGCGGTTTTGCTGCCGCTGCTACTGCTGCTGAGGTAAAGCCAGTTGTCGCCGCGGACACCTCAGCTGGCGCTGCCCTGCGGGCGGGCAGGGAAGCAGGGTAGGGCGGTGCGGACCGGTGCGGCGGCCCGGGACCCGGGCATGGGTCGCTGCTG
>VZTY01009381.1:0-20204 GCA_013400935.1 Turnix velox | reverse complement strand
AAAACCCAAAAAAAACCCCAGAAACAACTGAAAAAACCCCAAAACAAAGAGAAATATGTAGGTGCAGCTGTTTTCTCTCACTTAAGCCCGTCTTAGACAACTCTCTGAACATGCGAAGTGCATGAGCTGTACTGTGCCCCGCTATGTTTTGTGAACATAGATTTAGTTCAGGCTATGTGTGTTTAGAAATGTTTCATAGAGTATTGTTTCTCTACCTGGTTTGTGAAGTCTCATCTTGAGTGGACTTCGGACCATAAAGCTTTGACTGATTGACAGAAGTGCTTTCAGATCTAAGTTGGATGGCCCGATTCCCATTTTGAAGTGAAATGAAGGTCAGATTTCAAAAGGGCAGACCAGAACTTTATATGAGTGATTGGCTTGTTTTTTTTGTTTTGGAGCTTTCTGCAACTTCCTGTTACTTAAAAGGATTATGTGTGTTGACACTTCATAGCATTTCTGCTGGTTTGTAGCCTAAAAATAATCTGAAGCACTTCCTTCTTGTGATGAAACTGTAGCATACATTTCTTGGGTTTGGCTGGCTTTTTATTTAAAATAAAAAAAAAACTATTCTTTGCTCTTTTCTCTGAGAGCAGATACAGATCAGCAAAGTAGACAAAGATAACAACATGGAACATTTAGAAACTCTCCTTGCAGAAACAGGTTATGCGATGTCTGACAAAGATCCAAATTGACAGAGATCATAAAATCATTTGTGCATGCTTGAACTGAATGTGCTGTACTATTTGTTATATGAATTTTGCTATACAGCTAGTAGAGTGATTTTCTGGACATTTGTAAGTTAGGATGCATTCGAAGTGCAGGCTGTGAGCCTAGAGCCTCCAGTGGGAAAAGCACATCATCTCTTCTGATTTAGTCAAGTGGAAAAAAGGAAATTATGGTGTGAAGTGGTGAGTCACTATCTGATTTGGTAACTCTGTTTTCCGTTCAAGCCAGAGCCCTTCAAATCATTCTAAAAAGCCTTGTCTGAGCATAAGCCTTTGCCCTGCTCCAGTGCTCAGAGCTACTCCGCAGTCAGGAACTTTACAAGTCATTTGCTCTTGATGTGCACTGAGAAATGGGGCAGGTTACTTTACAGGCTGCACTGAAGTGAGCCAGAGAATTACTTTTTTAAAATAATAAAGTCAGAATGGTAACTATAAAATATCTGTAAGCACTACAGAGAAATAGGTGTAGAGACAGAGATTGCAAATATCAATACAAATTACATGTTACCATGGTTGACGTGTGGCTCCACCTGCTGATCGACGAAGAACAAAGCAGGAGAGAGCAAGAAGCTTTAAAATTCTGTGATGTGTTTTAATTATCCTAATTGTCACATAATAAGAGTAAATAGGAAAGGGAGCTTTTTAAAAAGTGTATTTTAATTGACTGTTTGATATTTTAGGGAAAATGTAGTTGGGAAATACAAAAACCCCTTTTGATCTCAAAGATGGCCATGGACTTGAAAAGGCATATATGGCTGAAATGCTTCTTTTTATTCCCCCTGCTGTGTCACTTAGGTAAAAAAAAAAACCCCTGCATTCAGTTCGCTTTAAGAAACTGGGGAATAACACAAGTTTATTTTGATGTCTTCAGCCGTTGTGTCCTACTTAGCAGTGGAAGGAGGGGAGAGTAGCAGAACTCTGCTCTGTGGCTCAAGGAGGGAATGCACTCCCAGGAAGTGTGCCTGTGCCAATTTAGTATGTATTCTTTACAGCTATAACAATGGAATTTATTTTTCAGGTTAGGGAAGAAAATTTTGGTGTTGTCACTGACTCTAGATCTCATCCTACTTGGACAAGATTTGTAGGCAGCAGATAAGCAACAAGGATTATTCTTGGCAAAGTAACTCTTAAATGGTATCAGCAGACCCATGTTTCAAAGTATGTTACTCCAGCAGTTTGTGTCTCACAGGGAAGATTTTAGTATGTGAGGTTACATTTTACTTTTCAAGCTCTTCCTAAGCTGTTTTTGGCTGGAGGTAACCCAAGCCTCTTAAATTAGGGAATTAATGAAAGAAACCCCTAATTATGTGCAGTGGGAGATAAAACTGCACATCTGTGTATGATTTTGTTGTCCTTCTATCCAGAAATAAACATTTTGAGGGAAAGACTTGCAGTCATTTTCCTATTTGCACATGGTGTTCAATCTTGTGACCACACATTCCAGTCATCTTTTGCTAATTTGCCTTTTTTCATGTGCTGCACTTGGATGAAGATGTAAAAATGTCTTTTGTGTTTTTGAACTTCCTTTGGGTTTTCTCCTTGCTGAGACACAGCTGCTTAGCAGAGGTAAGGAGCAACAGAGGCCATAGCAAAGCTCCCCATTTCCCATGTTTTTTCCTCAATGACTGGTGAACACTTGAGGGGCATCTGCCTTGCTGTGAACTGTAAAGAGCTGTGAGGATCCAGGGCACCATAAGGTGCAATGAGGTGTGATCTGCTCCCACTGCACTCATGGTCTTCCCATTTTCACTGATGCATGGATCTTCAGTGAGGGGTCAGTGCCTTTGAGAACTGTTCTGGAACCAGACACTCATGGCTAATCGGGCTTTGTGCCCCTTAGTTTAATGTGGTCTTTCATTCTTTAGTTGATATTTATTGCACAATTTGCAATATAGCCATTCCCTTGAGAGGAACATCTCTCAACATTTTGAAGCAAGTTATTTTGGACACTTCGGAGTTGAATCTGTACAGATGTTTAATTTAGAATATATTTTTGCCAGTCCAAATCTGCTCTGTTGTTCTGAAGCCAGAATAGCTTCACTTGTCATTAGCTTGCATAAGCAATTTTCTTATAAAGATTTAGGGGGGCCTTTTGTTTCAAGTGCACCCCAGTTCTGAGAATACAGGGTTTTTCTAGTGGTCCTCACAATCTGTCCTGGTCAATAGAAAAAGTGTTAAGGAACAAGTATTCAAAATAGCAAGTAGCAAAATGTTCATCTCAAATATCTGGAGATAAAGGGCCTCTGTTCATTCAGTGAGGGGTCATTTAGGGCACAGAGGGATCTGTGTTTGAAACCTCTTTGTTCTGCTGTATCTCTGACTTATTACCATTACTTGAAAGATTGTTACATTCCCCACAGTTTTCATGTTTTTCTAGCTTCCTCATGGGTCAAACTTAGTGTTGACAACTCAAAAACCTTTCTGGTATTCTGTGTAAGCTACAGCCCCCAATGTGAAACAAGTGATTTTCACAATCCAATTGTTATTAGGGGTGTTATATTAAATCACTAGGCTTACAGTGTTTATTACCGAGCAATTGGCTTGAAGTCTCATGTCTTTTGAGCTGTCTTCTGCATTTTTGGGGCGTTCTGATTGCCTGTTAGAAGAAGATTTGGCTCTCATCTGTTGTGTATAGTACTAATCATTGCTTTGGACTGCTATTGTAGTCATAGAAATCTCTTATATCTTAGATATTAAACTTGCACCAAAAAGGCCAGTGGGCTTGTGGGTGCTTTCCCCAATGATTTAAGATGGAGGACTTAGAGTTGAATGAACAGTTAGCAAAAGAAAGCAAGACAGTTATAAACTGTTATGCTTTTTCTCCAGATGTTTCCTCTAAGACAAATACCTAGAACTTTATTATGACACAGTAGCAACGCACCAAAAAGGTAAGAATGATTGATGATGGGGATTCTTTTTTGGATTTTCATTATCTGTGTGATCTAAATAGCTAGTCAGTCAAATACTTTGGTAAATTTTTTGTTACTTTAAAGATGCACATGTTTGATGAGAGCTGCTCTCTTCTAAAAAGAGTATTAAAATGCTTTATTCAAAATCTCTCTGGATGCAAATGAATAAAAGATTTTTTAATGCGCTTTAACTCGCATTCTTGAAAACGGTATACACAATTATTTCTTGTCTACTTTAAAACAAAAAAGCATTCTACAAGAAGCAGCAGGCTTCTATTCTACTTTTTCTGAAGTTGTTGGGAAAATCCATTTTGACTTCAGAAGTAACAAGAACAGGCCTATAATCAAGGTTTAGCAGCACTGGGACAAATCCCCGTTCTTACTCATGTCTGGGGCAAAATGCCCATCACTATTAGGGTCTGAAGCTCTTTTCTCTGAGGAGATTAAAGTGTACCGGCTTGCATATAATAGAAATGTGCATGAAATACTGCATGATAAACATTCATGCAGAGAACTGTGTCTGGCTGTCATTTCAAAGGCCCAGAAGTCAAACCCTGTTACAGTTATCTCTTTTGAGGGCATGGAATTTACCTTGATAATTTCTCTGTTAAGATCATAACTTCTCAATGAATTTGAAGCAAGTTTATAACAAATCAAACTCTGTCCTTTAATGCATATCTAATATAGATGACATTTTAGCTGTATTTATGTGCCTTGCTTTATAAAAATTACAAATTTAATAGTGGAAATGTCTTCATTTGTGGGGCACTCAAAATTGATTTGCATTTTGTGATAATGTTTTAGAGATTATTTTCACAAAGTTATCTATTGCTCTTCAGTAACTCATACAAAAAAATTGCTCTGTACTACTAGATATTTTGTCAAGGCTGTTTTTTTAATTAGTTATGCCTATTTAGGTAACTAGAGTAACAATAAGAAGGGCTTCTTGTAACTGAGGGAATGGCACAACAGTTTTGACTGTGTATTTCACTACTGTTCACTGCTGTTAAAAAATACATTTACAATACAGAGTTTTATTGCCTTGATGCATGTGCATATATACAGTAACTTAAATGCTACTTTAGAACACTGTTAGGGTTGCAAAACTGAGGATCTAAAACTTGTAAGTGTACCTGTAACTAAATCTCATATTGCATGCCATCCGATGCAGTTTCTAATTGCATGGACTCTTGACCTCTTTTCTCACCCTTGTTTTGCTCACTGTCAAGAAGTTCACTGGTTGAGAATTGCTTAATTCATTTTTTCAGTTTGTGGTCTTAAGCAGCCTTTTCTTCACAGCCTCCAGGGCCCTCTCTGGAATTGTTTCTTCATTGCCTCTTCTGCACTTTCCAGTATTGTGGCAAATCACAGCTTTATAGTGCTTCATATTTACACATACTGAGTAATCTTCAGGATACTGTTCTTGATCAAAGGTGGTATCAGATTTCCTGTGATCAGTGAGGTAGACTAGAAAGACCATTTTTTAAAATCCCTACTGTTTTAAGATAGTTTAAGCACTTAACCCCTTACAGAGGTCATGTGGGAGGTCTATGGTCACTCCATAGCTGGCTTCAATTACTGGGTTCTGGGTGTCCAGGATGAGTCATTCCAGAACAAATCTCCATGGCATATCTCTGACAGCATCATCCAGCTTCACAAACTGGAATCCAAATATATTATGTCCAAGTTATTAGAATGTGACTGAATAGGTTCAGCAGATGTGATTTTGTAATGTAGTGTTGTCTCTCACTTATTAACAGTTCCAAGTTCTCAGTACTTGGTTGTACATGTAAAGCATGTCTTGCAATAGAAATGTGCATTTAAGGGACTTGCATGTTTTAAGTACCATTTGCTTCACATTTTTATGGTGCACCATTTGCTTCACATTTTTATGGTGCATCTTGTTATGGTCGTATAGTAGTTTGCTTTTTTCCACTGCCTTGTTGTTGTGATTCACTTGCAGGAATTTTTGCAAGTTATGACATTAAGTAGTAAACTACAGTCCTTGAAACTTGATGTTAGTTTACCACAAGTATACTTCTACTCCCATCTTTAGTATGCTGAAAACCACACCCTTACTTTGATCTAAGAGTATAATCGTGCAAGTTCATCTCAGGGTAACAGTTTTTTCCTTGCTAACTCTGTTGCTAACATCATTCTCTTTTAGGAAATACTTGTTCAGAAAGTGAAAAACAAGATGGCTTCAATGTGAATGACAGATGAGTAATGTGTGATACAGAAAATAGTCTTGACACCTGGAATAGTTATTCAGTAACTTTCCAGTCACATCAGAAACATGGGAAGAGTGTTCTGCCATGGAGAAAGCTGTGCTATCTGCACCAAGTTTTAGAAAGTACTTGCATATCTATAACCCATATGAAGTTGCCTGGACAACTTCTGTGGTTTTAGATTTTTTCAAATTTTGTGTCGTTTAGATACTGGTATGGAAATTACAGGCTCATTGGGTTTGTATGTGCAAACAAGGCATGTGACTAAGAAGACCCATGGCATTTGGTCTGTGAAAACTGAGAGGGTATGAATGCATGCTCTTACAAAAACCCTGAAATGCAAAAATCAATTGTAGTGGGCTAGAGAGGCATTTGCCAGATTATGTGCAAGTACATTCATGTGTGTTTCATTATATGATTGCCTTAGGAGACTGGAGTTAAAGTTGGCAGATCTGCATATTAAAAGCAAAGCTCTTTGACTGGCAGGGCTACAGAATGCCAGAAGGAAAAAGAGGCCAAAAGCTGAGAGAGAGAACTTGTTATGTGCAGAAAGCATGGAGAAGTCATAAAGCCCGCAGGAAAAAGTAGACTTAAAACTGGTTCCAGTTTCCTTGTAGGGTCAAAATGATAGCCATGCAGAAGTAAAAGCATGAAGTTCTCTTCTTTCAATATGAATTTATTCAAAGCACTATCAGACTGTGACATTAATGGATGCTGTAAAAGGCTCTGAAAGGTGGCTCTTAGTCTAACTTAATTTATTGCAAGGCTACAGTATTCAGTCCCAGCATATGTTACATTTCTATGTGTAATTTGGTGTTAGGGAAATTGTATATATTTCAAGGGTTAAAAAAAACAACAAACCAACCTAAAGCTTAACTCTGTTTTTCCGCATAGTAGTTTAGAACTAAATTATCTTGCAAGATTTTGGAAACAGTAGCCAGACAAATAGAGTCTGTGTGGCTACTTACGCATGGCTACCAACTTGAGCCTGACAGAAAACAGGAACTATTTTTAAGTCTACTTCTTCCTGCTGGTTTTATAGCCCCTCTATGCTTTCTGCACCAACGGCCTTGCTCTTCTTTGCTCTAGTTGGGTCCTTTCACAATGTCAGACAACACAGATTAGAACATTTACTTGGTCCTTTGGGTTATTTGTTCCTAGATGAATACCACTGGAATACCACTGTCTCCTGAGACTTCACTGTTTGAGAGCAAGGTTTGGCTGATGGAAAGTGGACTGATGTAGTGAAGCACAAGGAAAAGGGAATTGGTGTGCTGGCTCTCCTGAGGGATCAAAAAATATGCTATTTAGAAATAAAGCACAAAATAAATACCAAACCAAACAAAACCCATTTTCTTTAGAACAAGACCCAGATTTAGCTGATTACTCATATGGTTCTCTCTGAAAGAGGATATTGGTGTCACATTTGCCATGTAATATTTGAACTTTTTGAAAGATGTCGAGCTCTTGTGTAGCAGTTTTGGGTTCTGCAAGAATTAGGTACCTTGGGGTAGGGTAGCAGAGCTTAGGTGAGTGATATGACTTTATTTATCATTTTTGATAAATTTTGTCTTAGTAAAGATCTCTGAAGATACCATGACTGAGCTAATTAGCATACACGTTTTCCCAGCTTCATGCATGAGTGTAGGAGGGTAAAATGGGCAGGAGAGATAGGCAGAAAGATGTTTGTTCTGTTGTAGCAGGTAGTTCTTGTGAACTGTGCTTTAAAACAGGGAGTCATAAGCCTGTTAGAGAAACTAGGTCAGTTTAAAATTGTTACAATCTTCCTTAATGTGGAATGATCCATATTCACATAAAGAAATAAGTATATTTCTTTTAAAAAGTAAAATGAAACTTGAAGGAGGCCTTCCCTTTGGTTAGAGTCAAAGGAAGGTAACTGGCAAGAGGACCAGGGGATTCCTCTGGAGCAGAATAATAAAACCAGATGTAAGAGTTTTTTGTTGTTTTTTTTTTTTTTTTAATTTCTCTCCTCTTCCACAGCACAATCCCCTGTGCTGGAGTATGCCAGTATGTAGGGTAGATTGCCTGGTGGCAGAGGCAAGAAAGGGAAGCAACAGGTCAAGACTGTTTCTTGCTCACCTTTTGTAGGGGACCTAAAAGGATATTCTGTCTGCCTGGCCTCTTCTCTGGAGGAATGGCTTTCATTTGAACCACCTGAGTTAAAAATCACAGGGAACATGATGTCATTTCCTCATCTGATGTTTTTTTAGTTTGCATAGTTCCTCTGCAATACAGGATTTCCAAGACCAGTTACAAAATTATTTTTGCCATTATCTTAGTGTCTTTTGCAGGGTCTCATGCCTTCACAACACACTGCTTGTTTAGAAAATGATCACATTTTTCATTGTTTTAGACCCCAGAAAGTTGTTTACAAATGTATAGTTGCATGGAGGCTGCAAAAGGATTTCTCTACATTGAAGTGTTTAGAATTAATCTTGGATTTTTTTTAAGAGGAGGCTTTGCCTGTTGCTTGTAGTCTCCCCAATGCAGTCAGAAATTCTGTTCCATAAGTCCTTACCCTGTATTCATTTAATCTTTGGCTTGCAGATGGTGATGTAAAAGCACAGCCAATTTTTCATGCTGTCTTTTTGTTAACACCATATGGTTTCCCACCATGAAGCATGCAAGATGGTATACAAATGAAGGTCTTTTTCCAGTTGCAGTTATTTGGCCAGTAGAGACCCTGACTGCTTTATAAAGGGCCATGAATTCTATTCACCACTTCAACTGCTAAGGACAAAATTTAAAGTTACTTCAGCAGTGAAGCATGAACAAATAGTGGTTTATGTAAGAGAAGTGTTTTAAGTTCATTCATTAGCTATATATATTTCTTGTTCTCTGGCTTACTTAGTGTGTAACATTTTGAGTGTGAAATAGATTGGAATGAGAACCAATACTGACATTGCTTTGCAGAGAAGTCTCAACAGGTGTATGATATGTGTCAAAAAATCTTACTGCACAAACAGATGGAGAGTTGTCTTTGTCTGAAATTAAAGACTATGGTGGGACTAATTCTCTGTAGGAAAAGTTCAGGCATTTTCTAATAATGCTGTTGTTTCTGCATCTATGTCAGATCTGCCTGTGGTTTAATTGCTTTAAGGATTAACCTAGTTTCACTTTCCGATAAGATTGCATTTCGGCATTTTTTTCCTTTTTATTAAGTAGGAAGAAAAAGGCTTGGTTTCAAATACATTAGTTTCCAGAATAAAAAAGTCCTTCTGATGTTAGATTGGTGTTACCATTGTTATCAGTCACCCAGATACAAAAATGCAGTACACCCATTTTTTTAAACTTTTTGTGCACTATGTTACTAGAATACTTGCCTGTGAATAGTTTGAGGGGCATTTGCTGATGTGTTTCCCTCATTAGTTTCTCCACACCAAAAAAGTACCAATGAAGTATTCTTTCAGAACAAAATGTCGTGCTGTCCTGATGTTATATATATTATGATTTTTTAATAAAAAGGGAATGTTTTAAAGTATGATTTCCAAGCAGTTATTACCACCAACTATTTATGACCCGGAATAATAACTTCATGCTACCAAAAGAAAGGAGGAAACAAAAAGTAAGGAACAGAGGTCCTTTACAGGTGGCACAGGTCATTCTGAAGAGAGTTCTTCCCTCGTTGGTGTCTCACAGCGAATGCCCATCCAGCAGTCTTATCTCATTTACAGAGGGTGGATGCTGCTGTAGCACCATCTCTAACCATCACCATTGTTATGAGGAAAGGGTTTCGTAATCTTGGTAGCTTATCACCAAGCTATTTAGAAGAAAATATGTATCACTGCTTTTTATATAAGACAGTTTCAGCACAGGTACTCACTCTATCTGCAGAGTTTTAACTTATGGAAGTAATGGAACCATGGCTCAACATTACTTCCTCTTGACTTTCCAGAACCAAAATTTTCAAATATCTTTTGAGATGGACTTTGTAATCCCTTCCATTTACAAGGCAGGCAGTTGTCTTAGGTAATGAAGATTTCCGGGAACAAATAAGTACATATTTCTTCTCCACTCTCTAAAGCAATCAGAAGAATATGAGCCTCTTGTATGACCGACCACATGTCCTTATACAATCTGGATAATGCTCCACATAATAAATAACTCGTCAGGTAGATTCTGGCCCTTTAGAGCATTTGGCTTTGTGTGCTAAATGGTTAGAACAATTTTGTAGCAAAAATTCAGTATCATATGTGGAAAGAGACAAATGTAAGAACTGAAATTGCATGTGTAGCCTTAGTTCTTTGTAACCTTAATTTTTGAGTGCTTGATTTAGTGGTCTTGATGCCCTTTTATTATAAGGGGTTTTATGTGTCTGTGTAGGATAGGAGGCACCAGACAGGGAGATTACCTCCCAATTCCTTGTAGTTTGTAGTAAAATACCATGTAACATATATATCTTACATATAGTTTCTTTAAAATACATTCTTCCTTTCTTGTTTCTTTCCTTTTTTTAAAAAAAAAGGTCTAGAGTACAAAATTTGGTAGAATATCATGGCTTTAGTGTCCTTGTGAAAGAGGAGGTTGAGTTTGTGGGAGGGCAGCTGGCTTCAATTCTAAGAGATCACTTAGTTAATCATAAGACCAGTAAGGGAGGTCTTGTTTGCTGAGAACTATCACAAGTTTGTTCTGATTCTGATAAGGGCTTCTAGGTACTACTATTGCAATCTGGATTTTTAATGACAATAATAATCCTGAAGATGGCACAGGTGACCTCAAAAGTGGATCGGAAGCTGCAGCTGCCAGTGGAACCTGCTGTTTACCCTCACACCTGCGCTATCCACAGTAGACTTGAATATTCTGTGTCACATATTACCTTCTTGATACTATGTGATTTCATGTCAAACCAGTGCCAGAATCTGAAGTAGTAAGTTTTTTGTTGCTAGTTAGTATCTCTGAATTACTTAAATTCTTGCAGAGCTCAGCTCTTGTCTAGCCCTGGAGCAGTCTTGAGAGAGAAGTTGGGAATATAATGAGGAGGGAATATAAGAAGCAGATGGAGCAGGCAGTGTTCTGTACTTCACTGGATGCAGCTTCTTGGCTGGTGCTGTAATTTTCTTCTCTTACTGCCACCTGGGTCATCAGCTGCTTGCTTCTGGAGACGCAATACCATACTACCTAAAATACGTTTTGCCTCTCATCTGCTGATACTTCTCTGACTGAAAACTGCTGACAGAATTTGCAGATATCAACACAAGAAATAATGTCAGTGTATTAAAATAATTTCTTCCTCTGTCCTCGTTCTGAGGACCATGGTGTCTCATTCTGTTTAGAGATGCTAACCTGCTCTTTAATTTGAAGTGATGCTTTTAGGGACCATGAGCACTGTGATCTTTCACATTGCGTGAGGCTGGGGGTGATCCCTGAGAATGAGGGCTAAGGGAGAATTAGGCATTAATCTGCCACCACTGAGGGAAGTGTTGCGAGTCTCTAGCCATGCCCTGCGCTCACAACTGTGTGTGAAGGTGGTGTGACACACCACTCTGAGACAAGCCTGGTGCCAGCCTGGGATTTAGCTCCATGAAGGTCTGTACTGGGCTCCTGATGTGCTCCTCAGTTTACATATTGCCCTCGTCTACTCAGAAGCAGAAAAGCTACCTTCTTTATTTCTTCTTTAGTGTTTCTTGCAGCTCTTTGAATGAACAATTAAGATTTTCTATATATACCTAGGGTTTTGGGGGGAATTCTTTTTGAAAACCACTTCTATATTATGTTTGGCATTATAGTATGCTGCATGACAGAATGTTGCACTTAGTTAATTTTTTTATAAGTGTTGCAATTTTGTTTCTCAGAACAGTGCTGTTCTGTAATTGTGCTAATAATAATTGTAAGCAGTTGCAGCCTTTTCAAATCATAAATTCAGTTCTCATTTCAAAAGGAGTATTGCAAATGTTTACCCATAGAGGGAGGTAGAATACTATCTTTACAACAGCCTGAACTGTAGACTGCTTTTTAAAAATTATCCATGGTTCAGTTGAAGCCAATAAAGAACATCTGTTGTCTTATTAATAGCTCCTATTTCTAAGAAGTATATTCTGTAGCAGATGAGAAAAGTGCTAGACAGCTTCTAGTTCATAGAGTTACTGAGATTTAATCTGATAAGTAATGTGTACAGAATTCCCTCCCAATGTGGATTGATATCGTTCCCTTTCAACAGATGGTAGAAATAGGACTGTCATAATTTTTAATTTCTCTCTTCATTTTCATTTTGTTCCATCTGAGAGGAATACTTTGTTAATTAGGCAGCAGCTTTGTGACAAGCTTTCATTTTTGTGTCAGAGATGATACAGATTTCTTTCATAGGAATTGCTACATTATTAAGTATGATTCTCTGTATCATATCAAAGTTTTGTTCTGTCTAGTTCTGACATATATTATTTATAGGTTATTTGCCGGGGCTTGTTTCCCCTGTGCTCATTGTTTCCCCTTATTTTCCTTACCCCTGAGAGTGCAGCTCATGCAACTTTTTAAGCGGGAATGAAGAAGCGAATTAGTTTTCTGGCCCCTCAATCTTCCACATAATCACAATTGCAATTGAATTTCTATCAGATCATTGTTAGTGTGTATGTGTTGTAATCCTGGAACGTATCCAGGCAGTCTCAGTTACAGCATACAGGTAACATTGTCTTTTTGCCATATTATGTGTAGCCAGGATAAAATTATGTAACATTCGGTTTTTATTCTGACCCTCCTAGATTCAGCTGTTTGGACTGTAAATGGCCTGATTGCAATATATATTGCATATATTTACATAACTAGATGATCTTTAAAGTCACTTCCAAACCAAACTATTCTATGATTCTGTAATATCTCAGTCCTGGAAACGTTATTACCTGGCCTTATTCTGTTGTCTCATACGTTATAGCAAGATACATACACTTTTCTTCACAAGTTTGAAATACCTCTTTTCAAGTTTATAGTTTATGTCACCAGCACCTGTCTCACACAGGATTCTGGAAATTTCTAGCTTTTGCATTTTGAGTGGTACACTGGGACTGACTGGATTTCAGGAGGTAGTGATACTTACAACTCTTTAGTTGATGTCCTTTGGAATAAGGCCCTTTAAAAATTTCTAGTCACTCTGTAATGCCAGTGTAGGATCCCAGCACAAATATGAATGCTTAAAAAGCTAGAAGCATGTCAACAGAGAATATTAAACATGAATCAGAGTTGATATCACTAATCATTTTATCAGTAGAGGTCTATATTTTCTTATATGGCCCAAATCTTCAGCATACCTTTAACTGAGACCATCTGAAGGAAACTGACACTTCATCCTGTAGTTTGTTCTTAGCACCTACTGATTGATGGAAGAAATAGCTGGCTGCACAGTATTGAAGGATTTTTGAATTGATGGTATTTCCACCCCGCTTCCTAGTTGTACTCCAGTCAGATAAGGTCACTAGGCAGCATTTCTGTATTCCTTTTCATAGTTCTGGCATCATTTATATTGCAATAAATCTTGACTCACATATGGGTTTTTGCCTCCAGAAAAAGAGACCCTTCTTAATGAGTCTGAATGCTGATCGTGTTGGTGCTATAGACTATTCTGTTTTATAGTCTTCACCTCTCTGAATTTCTCCCTCATCCTAGTCTGCTTTGCCTAGTGCGGCCTCTGATATTCTGAGTCTGCAGTTCACCTCATTGACATCTGGTAAAAATAAAAGACAAGTAATAGTAGACAGACTTATTATGCCATTTGTAATGGTGTGTCAAATTCACTGAAGCATAAATCTCTTTCATATTTTTCCATGAGTAATGTTGCTTTTTAAGGTGTTTCAAATGATACCAGTATTGGAGAAGATGGTTGAGGCATCAATAATTCTTCCTCCTGTCATTTTCAGTGATGTTTTCAGTTTCTAGGAAAGTTTTACTGAAGCCAAACCAATAATCTCAAACCTGTAGCATCTAAGAGAAGCTATTTTTCCCATCCAAGAGTTGTCTGTTACAGTCCATGATTTATCTGAGTTACTGAGTGACATCAACTTCTTCGTTTTTGCTCTGACCTTCTTGTCCTTGATTAGTGAACACCTTTTGCTAATAACAGTTGGACAGTTCTGAATGCTATATTTACATGTTCATTTGATAAATACCATTAGACTCTGAAATTACAAATGCCAAGGGCAAGTTATGGTCCCCAAATCAAATATCATAGTGAATTTCTCTCTGGTATTTATTTGTAATACCAGACTCATCTTTTTCTGCCTTAATCTGACATTAAACCCGAAGTACAGATCTCTGTGGGAGCTTAGAATCATATAATTGTTTTGGTCGGAATACACCTTTAAGATCATCAAAGCCAGACATTAACCTAGCACTAACAGGTTAGCCCCAAACCGTATCTTCTTTCAGCACTATATTTGCATGTCTTTTAAATATGTACTGGGATGGCAACTCAACCTCTTTCCTGGGCAGCCTATTCATGTTCTTGACAATCTTTTCGGTGACTGTTTTTTTCTTTGTATCCATTCCAAGCCTCCACTGATTCAGACTGAGGCTGTCTCCTCTTGTCCTAGTCCTTGCTTTCTAAGTTTTGCCTTAGGCTTTATTAGATTTTTATTTTTAATCTTTCACATTGTTCTACGAAAAGTTTCTGCAGAGACTTGCTGCTTAAGACTGTGAGAAAACATATAATCGACCATGAAATGTCTTTCCATTAAAAGGCAGGAGTTTTGGCAGTAAGATTCATTTCATGGGTTGTGAGGCTGTTGTCTCTGTTCTCAGCTTTTGAAAGGGACCACAACAGCTGAAGCTGTGCTTCTGGACCAGCTGCCCCCATATGGCCATGAGAAGCAGTGGGCCATGCTGTCACTCATACAGGAGCATCTCTTGTTGTGGTGATTTCTGCCTCTGGAGACACTGCTGCCTCTGGTCTGGAGGTTAATAGCAGTTGGCACAGGCATGCACAAGACAGCCTTATTTTGTACCACTGCCCTAAAAGTTGAGCAGGGTTGCCAAATTTCCCTTGTTTCCAATGTGTTCTTCTCTTGAATTTGGCATTGTGATTACAGGTGAGTGATTAAATCCAGCCATTATGGATCCTTATTGAAATTCAGATTCTTTTTCAAGAAAGATGGGCAATTATGATGGAATGTTTTTTGATTTCCATTTCCAATACCCAGAACTGCTGTAATAGCAGCATTTCATACAAGAAAGTAAGTTCTCATGCATCTCAGAGTTTTCTATAGTAAGCATAAATGAGGAATTTCATAGAAAATTCTCCATTGTCTGCAACTTGTCTCATGCTATGCCAGTGTCAGAAGTATTTTTGGTGCTTTGTCAGCCATTATTTCTTTAGTTTCCTGGCTGATCTTGTTGGAGGCATTATCATGACTTCTTTTGACAATGATCTTCTCCTTTGCATTTCTTCTTCTGCATCAATTAGTATGCTAATATTTCTTATAGTTAATCTCAGTGCTGGTCAAAACATTTAGGTTGGGACTTTAAACAAGGATATGTTAAGGGATACAATTGCATGTATAAAAGGTGTATCTCTATGTATATAAGATAGTTGTGATCATCTTAAGACCCAGACTTTCAATTATTATGCTTTTATGTAGAGTTGTATTGTCATAGAATGCTGTATGTATGCACAAACTTACATATACCATTTCTAAAAAGAAAACATGCATGGAGTAATCTTGATTCAAAGCTATGTTCAAGTAATGTTAGTAATGTTAATGTAGCTTATGTAAAATATTTAGAAATTAAACTCCTTTCCATGGTGTATACTGTTACATTTAAAGCTGTACTATCTTTTGTATATATATCATATATAGGTATTCATTTTCATCCTTCTTTTAGCAGTAATGAAAGATTTGGCTCAGAAGCATCTGAAGCCAAATTCCAGCTTTAAATTTCCACTTGCTGTTGCCAGGTACCTCTTAAGTATCTCTTTTTACTGAGAACCCTTCCAAAGGGTGCAGCTGTGTGCTGGTTTCATCTTGCACTTTGTAGATGTGTTGGCAACCAATGAACATAAGGTATGCTGTCATCTCCCACACATTGCCATTGCCTTAGAGCTGTCCAGGCCTGTCTGTATCAAGGAGAGGGAAGACCACAGATTGGAGCAAACTGTGGCTTGTGGTTCATTTCATTGGTTCTCACTGTGGCAAAGTAAAAATAGAGCTGGTGGAAAGTCCAGCCTTTATCATGTGTCATGAAAAGCTTCCTTACTATCTGAAGACTTGCTGCCAGACTTATGACTAGAAGGAAGACATGAAAACTGGATGACAGCTTTCAGAACCTGAATTTTTAAAAAATTACAGGAATTTGAGGGGGAAAATGATTGCTTTAAGAGAAAAACTGGTACTAGATTGTAGCAAAGGGATCTGTAAAGTAACTCGGATTCTTAAGAGTGGATTTGGCTCTCCAAACCATTGTTCTGTGCTGCAGCGTACTTCAAAACAAAAGATACTTTCAAAATCAGGTACTAAATGCAGGTTGCATGTGGGCTTTTTTTGCTACTCTTATACTAAAAATTGGTCTGTCTGAAAACCTTTTCTTTCTCATTGTAGATCTTAATATGCATGCTAAGTTTTCTTCCAGAACACCTAATCTAGAATCAAGACTTACTGAAGGATAACGTGTGTTCTGATTGTGGGAGTCAAACATTTTTTTCCAAAATTCAATGCAATTTTCTTCAGTTTAGCCTCTGTCATTTCCTCGTAGCATTTTGAAATTGAAGGGCATTATTTCCAAAATCACAGAAACACCGAATGTCAGAGATTGAAAGGGACCTCTGTCTTCTTTTTAAGTGTTGCAAACTGTCTTCAGTTCTGTTACTTTTTTTTTTTAACAGATGTATTTTGGGTGAGGCATTTGCCATTAAATGAACACAATTTTCTATTTTTTGCAAAATTTGGGAAGGTTAAAGTAAAATCAGTATGATACTGTGTGTTAATTATATTTGTGATTGCACAATGAGTAGGAAACTCTTGACCAGACTTCTTTTTGTTAATGCTGTCTCTTACATGCTGATGAAGCTGAAGGTTTTTTCCAATGTTGCTAAACACTAAAGCTGTGTGACTTTTGTTCTTACGCTGCTTCTGCATTGAAGGCAACTGCAGGTTTCATACCTGCCATTTTGTGTGTGTTTTGCTCGTTGTCTTTTCTGTAGAGTTTATATTTGCCAGAGTGTGTGTAGTATGAAAAGAGGTGAATATCCCAAGTTTTCATCAAACAGACAAATGGTTTACATTTTACATATTTTTGTGAAAGGCTGAAATTTTAAAGGTTCTCTTCATATTTAAAAGTTCATCAGTGTCTTTGGTCTTTCCCTGACATTTAGTTATCCTTTGTACTTTTCTGGGACTCCATCCCTTGTGTAGAATATTGAAACATGGTGGGAAATCAAATTATTTTTTTTAAGTACACCTTGTTTATAGGTATTTGGTGTGTCATCCTTCCAAGGCGCAGTTTGGTTACTGTGAGAAAACATAGTTCTTTCTGCTGCTAAGAGCAGTTGCCTGGATGGACCATCTTGGGACTGCCAAGCTGTCACCTGAAATGTTTCACGTTTCTCTCAAGCCTGACTCCCATCCTCTGTCTGTATTTCTCCTTTCCTCACTTTCAGTTTAGACTGATGACTTTTAGCTGCATGCTCCCTACAGCTACAATTATGAAATAAGCATCTTTGTTCAAAGGTGGTGCAATTTCATTGCTGTTATGCAAGGAGAGGAAAGGTACTCAATATAGGTAGCTCCCTAAGGGAGCAGAAAGTTGCTTTCAGAAGTAACAAGGTAAAACAAAAACATTAACTCAGTTCTTAAAACTGGTTCTTTCTGTGCTACCACAGAAGGGATGCATTTTATGCATTCTGTGAATCTCTTGCAATCCCATAAACGGAGTATTTTCTTATAATGCTCTTTAGTATGACTCAGATCTTTCATTTATTCTTCTAATAGATTTGCTCTCATTGTAAGATAGATTCATAGTTTGGAGACAAAAGGAACTTTTTGACTTGAGTGTCACAGATGAAAAGTTCTGAGCATTCCTCAGCAGAGGCTGTTGGAATACAGCATCTTTAATGTCAGCCCAGCTTGTATTTGATAAAGTAGATACAGTGTTAAGCTAAAAGAGTTGTACCATATGGAACTTGAAAGTGGTTTGAAGATATGAGTAGATAAAAAGTCCATTCCTTCCCTGAGTAGCTTATTCTGCGTTAATAACTATAACTAGCTTCACCTGCGTAACGTGATTTCTTTGAATTTAGCATTTAATCAGTGCTATAATAAGTCAATTGTGTGGCAAAACCTTAGAGTTCATTATGTCTACTTATTATCATTTTTCAGCAAACTAAAAATCCACTAAGAAGCTATACAGACAAATCCTTAATTACATCTCTGTCTATTATTTTCTTATCATATGAATTTAGTATCAGAATGGTGTGTAATCTTAGTTGTCCTTTCAAAGTGCATATCAAGCGTTAGTCTGATCTTGCTTCCCAGGAATTGCTTTCCTGTTCCCTGTATCATTAAAAAGTAACATCACCTGGCCAGAGGTCTGCTTTGGCACCTCTTTTGGAATTCCTGAATGCTTATTTTCTGGGCTTCTTATATTAAACCATTACAACTAACAGATATTTTTCTAATGTGTCTTTCTCAATTTTGAATGAGTGATGAAAGTATTTCATCACAGTTGTACCACCATTCTGCTTCTTTTTGCAAGGGATATTTATCAGTATCACAAGATCTTCCACTTGTATTAGTGATTGGAAAATAATTACATAAATTTTTTGTCTTTCATTTTTCTCCTGAGTTTTCTTCATTTATAGAGTTATGTACTTTCATGAAATCACAGCACTTTTTTTCTTTTTATGATGTTATGTGATGATTTCTTCCAAAATGGGGTGAATTCCCAGCCAAAATTGCCTGCTTTTCCTTTCTCTGTTATGTTTTGGCTTTCTTTTTGCTATCTCAGAGTTATTAATTAAAAACACTCAATTCCTACTTAACTGTTATGCATTTTCTTCCTTTTCTCTTTGTACTTACTTAACCTCATAATTTTGCTCAGTTCAGGTTTTCTAGAAATACAGTGTGTGCTTGTGTGCACATATATGTATACTGTGCATATATATGTATGCGCATGCATGCAGGCACATGTGGTGATACATGTTAAAGGACTACTCTCTGTCCATGGTAAGGTTAGTCACCTGGTTAGGCAGGTGACCACTGGTTAGGCAGCTAGCAACTTTTACTTCAGTAATTAAGCTTTGTTTGTCCATCACATAAGTCAGATGTTTCTGGGAGTAATTGAATAATATCTTTACGTAAGCGAATTTGATTTCAAAGAGTTAAACTATTGTAAAACTTTAGAATCACTCTTTCAGCAAAAGCATTTAGAGCTATATAATCCCTCACATCACAGAGTGAGGTCTATACATTATTTTCTCCTCATGAGGAAACTGGATTGCATGGAATCTGTCTCTGTATGAAATAGTCAGAGTCATCTAGGTTGGAAAATATGTGTATGGATTTGCTTGAATCTGCAAAATGTCCCTTTCTGATTATACTGCTCTTTATTCTTAATCATTCCTTGTAGAAAGAAAATTCTTGCTTGTGTAAAAATATAGTTAATAGCATCAGGTCAGAAAACTGAAAGCAAACTGAAGTCGCTGGAATTCACTGGCTTCTGCAAACAAGGAAGGGCTTTGAGTTGCCAGAAGTCGAGGCAAAGAAGGAGGGTGCCAGTGTTGATGAGGATTCAAACAGCGAAATTTCAAGCAACCTAGATACCACTGGGAATGTACTAGGACCACAAGGTAGTGGGAGATCACCGGCAGTTCTAAAAAGGAGAGTTCTGGCTCCAAAGTCAGCACTGGTAAAGGAGCAGCTTAAATGCCTGTATCTCAATGCAAGGAGTATGGGGCATAAGCATGAAGAGTTGCAGATATGTGCACAGATGCACAGGTACGATTTCATTGGTATCACAGAGTCTTGGTGGGACAGCTCTTATGATTGGACTGTAGGAATAGCTGGATATAGACTATTTAGAAGGGACAGGCAGGGGAGAAAGGGAGGGGGAATTGCCCTCTACATTAACGAGCAGCTTGAGTCCATGGAGCTTTGCATTGAGACAGATGAGCATCTACTAGAGAGCTTGTGGGTCAGGATCAGAGGGAAGGGAGATGTTGTAGTGGGAGTCTGTTACAGACCACCTGACCAGGAAGCAAAAGTTGATGAAGCCCTCTATCAACAACTAAAAACAGCTTCATGCTCACAAGCCGTGGTCCTCATGGGTGACTTCAACTATAGTCATAACTATNTGGTCCTCATGGGTGACTTCAACTATAGTCATAACTATCCTGACATCTGTTAGAG
>VZTY01009380.1:101616-145582 GCA_013400935.1 Turnix velox | reverse complement strand
ACAAATCAACAGGATTTGGGTACATGGCAGATGTCTTCAATACTTGTCTGTATGTGAGACCTCAGCCTGCTGCAAATCTGTTATCTTGCAAAGTAGCTCAGATGATGACAAACACATGGTAACTTTTGACTCTTACAATTTTGTAAGCAAAATAAGACCTACAAATTTAAACATTTCCAGTCCAATTAGTATGTTTTCCAGCACCGCAACAAAAAGCAGTATATATTTCAAAGTTTGCACATGAGGAAAAAGCACTTAAAAAAATCTAAGAACTCTAAACAACAACAATTAGTGAAGAGTAAAACTACGTTCTCATTTTTTACGTTATCAGAAAACAGGGAATTGAAACTGGGCCCTGAAAGGGGGAAAAACAGTTGAAAAATTAAGCACTGAATGTGTAGATGTTCCTAGACATTAATTAAGGAGTGCAGCTGGTATGTGAATCGTACTTAACGAAGTCCCTGAGTCCTATTTTTGAGGAATAAGGAGATAAGTCTCGCCTAGCCAGTAGATAAAGGGGCAAGCAGACCTTGAAGACAGTTTGAACCAGGCCATGACTGCTTTCTCTGCCAGAGAAGGAGACCTGAGAAAATTCAACTCATGAACATCCATAAGTACAATAAGAGATTTTCTAAGATAATTTACGAATATGTATTTTAGAGGGTTATAAATTTTGAAAAGCTCTTTTTCTCAGCATGAGCATAAGGATGGAAAAATCCCCTGCACATTCAGCACTTCAATGAAGAATCCCTGCTTCATAGTCATCAGACTATCCAGTCTTCTTTCCCAGCATCAATCACTTAATAATAAGTATTACCATCGCTTAAAGTAAACCACTGAATCCATAATTTTGTAAGTGCCCCAAAACATGAGAGAAGACCTTATAATAAAGAAGTACTGTTCATTTTTAAAGAGGATTTTTGTTATGCTGCACAGAAGTTCCAACTGATCCCTGTAAACACATTTGCAGTAAATGAACTAGTTTTCATAAATTGAAATTATTTGGCAATTGAGCAGCTGTATGCATAAATACTCAGACACAGAAGATAATGCCAGATTTGCATTTATCTCAGAAATGCATTTTAGCTGAAGCCTGATTGTGATGAAAAGTGCAGTGCTTTGCAAAAAACTTTCAGCAATTGGCTTTAATCCAACCTCACAGACTAACAGAACTGGCAGAGGTCTTTCCATCTGTTTACAGTCTTTTGTCCATCATGGATGTGATTAAGAAGAAATCCACAGTGCAAAAAAGCAATGAAGTGGCTTTTCATATTTAAGGAATAATGCATCATTTATTTATCTATAACATTTTAACCTCAAAGCTTCCTCTTCAGTGACCGTAACCACTTGGTGGCCTCTGGACAAAACTGAAGGAAGAAGTGCTTGGGTTGCAAGGCTCTCTCCAGGAGCAAACAAACTGATGACCATTATCACAGGGCCCCCGTAAACATTTTAGCTTTGTCTGAGGAAGCAGTGGACTATGCATTGACTGCCCCTATCTCCACTGATAGTTTTGGTTTGTCAGTTTAGATAAACATGGATCTAACAACAACAGGATCAATCTGGACCTCTTCTGACTCCAGATTCTCTGAAGAGTACACGGATTTAGTGATCCCTCATAGCTCATGAGACAATGAAGTCCCTTTCAGACAAATGTGTCACTGATGCAGATTTAACCCTAGGGCAACACTAAGAACTGTGATCCTTCCCCAACCTGCAGGATTCTCTCTACGGCCTGGTTCACATTAATCAATAGAAAATATTTTGTTGACTTTAAATGATTTCTATGAGTTGTCAATGAGATTTTTATAACATTACATTAAAATATTATCAGCTTGCTTTATAATCATAAGATAACCTAGTAACTTTGTTTCAGCTTCTGTTTTAGCTGTTCATTTCTACTACAAGTTGAGCTGCTACATAACATCAAGGAACTGATAGGAATTTGTCCCAACCACTTAACCCAAGGCTCTTTTTCTATAATTTAAATTTCCCAGCACATAAACATGTGAATTCCGCTTCTAATGCCAGGACATAAGACTATCAAAGACCTCAGAACAAGTAAGTTCCTACATGTGCAGAAGAAATGAGAAGACCAGTTCAATTGCTCTTTATTTTGTATATCAACTTCAGTGTAATCAGCAAAGCATGAGCAATTCGTCCTCTAGAACCTCACAGGGAGCATTTCCCACATTCAATTTAAAACTGAAGAACAAAAGCAGATAGTAAGATAAAAAATTAAATACACCTTCAGTAAAACTTAAGATCATGAAGATCATAACTTTTCTCTAGCAGAAAAATTCAGTTCAAGGTGACAGGCAGGATTTATTGGACAAGATTCTATGGACTGATTGAATACTAGACTGCTTTCTGTGGCCAGGGTGTGAAATATGATAATCAGGAAAATAGCTCTAAATATCATATTTGATACTGTTTTACCATGGAGGAAAGTGAGTAATGGTCTGATTACAAGACAAAAAATTTAAGCATAATCAGCAGTTTTCCCATTCCTCCTCTCCAGTTCTAGATTATGATACTTTGGGCGCAATACATCTTTTGTTCTCAAGATACCAGGAACACCTCCCACTTGACCAGGTTGCTCTGAGCACTGTCCAGCCTGGCCTTGAAAATTTCCAGAGATGGAACAGACACAGCTTATCTGGGCAACCCGGGACAGGGCCTCACCATCCCCACAGTAAAGAATTTCTTCCCAATATCTGATCTTAGTCTCCCCTCTTTCAGTTTAAAACTGCTACCCCTCATCCTATGATGCCACTCCCTGATGACTAGTCCCTCCTATCTTTCCTGTAGGCTTCCTTTAAATACCAGAAGGCTGCTACATATATCAATCTCTTTTGTTCCATTTCTTCAAAAAACAAATAAATTGTTCAGACAAAATTCAGCCTGTATAGCTGTTGCCAGGGTGATGGCTTGAGATAATAACAAGCTATTTAAAATCTTATATCCTGTGAGAACTTTGTAATGGAAAGGATGTTCACCTTTGCATAACCCTCTTGGCAGTAGCACCTTAAGGAGAGGGAGCACAGTCCTGCTGCTGCTATAGAAGTCAGAAAGAAATGGATGGCCCTGCTGGAGGGTGGTGAAGTGTTAATTGGCAAATTAAGACAGTTCTCCACTGAAGCACTGAAGATAAATTGCTACAGTGAATATGCATTTTCTGGGTTTATTGTGAAATTGAATGGAAGATGTACAAAATGCATCTACAGACACTACTGGGGAGATGGGAGTTACCCAATTTATTTTCCAGTGTATCTATAGCAGTCCCTCAGTGTTTAAAAAGTTATTCATTCTTTCAGGGATATTGTTTAATTAAAGAAGAAACTTTATCTGTGTAAGGTTATCTAATGCCTCAGCTAGATTCTGTCCATAAAACTGTTTATTTTAAGAGGCCAGGACTGGGTACAAAAATGAGGATTAGGTACTAAATGCTGCTTAAATTTAAGGCTGACTCTGAGTAGAATACAAATCATGAGAATTAGACCAACAATGAAGACGGTTGTCTACAGTAAAAATAAAAGACTGACCACTGTGTTCATTGACTGTGTTGCTATAACAAACACACAGTATTCACTACTGTCCTAGATGATCTGAGAAGAATCTAAGGTAAATTTTATTCTGGTATTTGTGATGATTTTAGTGTTCATGATCAGTAACCCGCAGTTTCCAGCCACAGAAGTCAGAATGTCAACATTATCTGTGATATTTTGCACTGCAGATCACAGTGTTGTACTGCTCCTGGCAAAAAAAAAAGTAAATAAATCCAGTTACTTTTCAGGTTTAGCAAGCTTTGACCACCATTGCTGCAGAGGGGTCAGTGAAGTTGAGTGGGACAAATCCCCTGATATCCCCCATATCATCCCTTTCCCCTCAAGTGTGAAATGTGAAACCCAACTGCATCCTTTCTGAAGATGTTTCCTCTTTCCTGCTGTTACTTTTGGAAGATAGTATGACTGTAAAGTGGCTTTCTTTTCAGTTTAGTGATATGGTCTTACTCAATAAAGAAGGTTGTTCATCAGTAGTCTTCAAGGATAACTTTTCAAAACAGGATTCTTCCTACACTCTTTCCCAACTCACTGGTGTCTTAAAAGAAAGGAACTTAGGATGGTAAGTCCTGCAAAATTCAGGATATCCAGAGTAATTTCCAAGGTATCAGGACTGTGGGTAAGTTCTCATTAGCACTCCAAAGTTACAGAAAATAAATTGTAACCAGTAGTCATTCCTTTGTCAAATGCTTTTGGATTAGAATTTGTCTCTAAAAGTATTAGAACTGCTGCAGCTGTGTTTCACAATGCTATGCTAATTTGAATACTAATTGCTTCAAATTATTTTACAGAAATCTAAATATATAGACCACATATGGAATACATACATTTCTGGGATCTAAGCAGCTATCAAGAAATGGATATGTTCTATATATTTAAAAGCTTTTAAGAAAAATAGATATGTTTAAATAAGTGGTCTAAAGATTATTATTTTTAAAAAAAATGCTTCTGTTGGAAGAGAAAACAGGATTTGGAAGCATAGAAAATGGGGAAATACTGATAACATCTACATAGGGCAATTGTACTTTCAGAAATTCCTCCAGCACTGCTGCTGCTCACAGGACACTGCTCCATGACCTTCAGATTGTTTTCCCTAAGCAGACTATACTTCCATGTGAGAGTTAGAAAAATGTTGATTAATTTGATCATGTTTTGCTCTATCATAGTCTATCACAGAAGTATTTTGCTATTTATATTCCATACAAATTTGAAGGGTTGAGCAAGAAAACCAAATTACTAACATAGGCACTAGCTTACAAGCAATGGGTACAGTCTTTAAAAGAAAGTAAATAGATAAAAGCTAAACCTATGCCATGAAACAGTTTGGAAAGCATAGCTGTTTTTTCCAGTTCACACTACACAGAAGAAAGGCCATTTGTGCATGGATTGAAAGAAATCAAATGTAATTTTGATAGTATTTGATAGTATACCTATATAGTTAATGCCTAGTAATTTCAAACCCATAAAGTACAAAACAGACATATGCGCAGTAGAGGCCAACACAATTCCCGAGCTCCCACCTAAAACCAAATCAGTCTCAAGCTCTTTAAATAATGACATTTGTTCAAGAAACATGAATTATTAATGAAAGAAGTGCATTTTCCTCATGAATTAAATACTCTGTTCTGTGATTGTGTGATACTTAACTCTCACATATTAAGCAATGCTCTTCTTCAATACTGGCATATACTTTCCTTTTAAATTCTATCCAGATTTCATTGGATAGATTGGTTTATAATTCTAATTTTCTGCTTTCAGATTGTGTCTTCAGAAATAGGCATGTATTCCATACGAAGTTAAAACCTAGTTTAGTAGTAACTGTGAAAAAAGACAACCTGCTCAACTATAGTGTGGTATTTGGTATTATCTGAAAAGTGGTCCAGTTTCCAATCAAGTTTGATCATGTATCAATAGTAAATAATTTTAAACACATTCTTGCTCTGATTTAAATCCTGCTCTGTGGCAGAGCGAACATAAAGGTGTCTTCTGGAGATCAGCCAAAAAACAAAAACCAAGAATGCTATGGAAGCCAGTTGCTCAGTCATTCCAGAAAGAGTACGCTTACCTGGAAGATTTAAAATAGTTGAAAGTCTGACATTTGAAAATTATGTCAGCTGCTGTCATTAATTCTGCTGACAATTGCCTGTATTACATAGAGAAATGTTATAAAGGTCACTACAGTATGGAAACCAAAGACGTGGGAACATTTGGCAGTTTTACTTTAAAAGGTGATGTAAACTTTTCAAACTTCACAAGTTTTAAAATAAAACATTAGACAAGTGTCCTTTGCTTATTAACTATCTGAACATTAGGGATCTCTGAATGCACACCTGATTGCAAAGTATTTTCAGATGTGCAAAATGAATACAAGTTAAATAGAGCATATATAATATAAATTACTCAGAGCAGGAACACTCAGTAATATGTCATGCATAAGGCTGGATAGTTAGTATTACTTTTATACTATTTTTCTTAATAATAGCATATGCAGAGTGTTCTAAAAACATTAAATATTTTACTGGATATTACTTGCAGAAGAGCTTCCAGAGATTAAAAATGCCTAAAATTCTCCATACAAATGAATATCATGACAATCAGAGAATATTACTTTTTGCTGAAAGAACTTCTCTCTCAACCTAGTTCAACGCTTATGATGAACTACTTAATATTTAATTTTCTTTTTGATTAAACAAAAATAGATGCAAAACTACAGATCACAATGACGTTTTGCTCAGACAAAGGAAGCTTATTCCCACAGGCATTCATGTTCTGTGTAAAACAGTTACTAAACTTTGCACTCGTAGCTTTATGGAGAGAGAAAGGAAGAGGGACAGAGAAGAAAATCTGGGCTAAGGGAGTGTCACCTTGGATGTTGCACAAAGCTCAGAGGCAAAAGCAGCAGATATCATTCTGGTCTGACTGTGCTTTCCATATTCTGTCCCCAGGTGCTAAAAGTTGATGCCTACAGTGGGGAAAAAGTAGAAAGCTATGCTTAGGAGACACAAATTTTACCTTCCGCATGGAGTGGAGCTACAAAGGACTGTGCGAGGAATCAGCACTCGATATATTCAATATATTTAGTTTTTATTTTTTCCAAATCAATGTACTATTTTAGATATTTAGCATTATAATACAAGACAAAATCATAAAAGTACTTTCTTACTTAAGATGAGCTGTCAAAAAAGATACTGTAGCATCTAAAGGAAAATACATGAACCTAATCCAAATTTGATCATATGGTACTACCTCCATCAGTGAACTGCATGATTCCTAGTCCTTGAAAATATTCCCTTGTTTACTCCTGTGATCTGGCTAGATGTTAAAACATTAACATTAAGTGCAACTCTCATTTCAAGCACTCGAGCTTCAATATCTCTAAGGTTGTAAAAGGCCTTCCAAGACTCTTTTCCAAACATCCACATCTTTAATTTCTTTTTTAAACACCTGTTTCTACACATGCATACACACATGTACTAAGAGTTTTATGATTTTCATATTCTGAGGAAAAAGTTCTACAAACTTCATAAGGAGTTCAGGGAGTAAACAAGTATTACCACACAATCAAAATTCAAATATAAATCCTAAACCTCAAGTTGATCCAAGTGCTATCATAGAATTGTAGAAACAGAGTTGGAAGCGACCTTCAAAGTCCATCTAGTCCAACCCTGCTGCAGTAAGCAAGGATGATCAGGGGGCTGGAGCACCTCTGTTATGAGGATAGGCTGTGAGGGTTGGGGCTGTTTAGCCTGGGGAAGAGAAGGCTCTGGGGAGACCTCAAAGTAGCCTCTCAGTATCCGAAGGGGGCCTACAGGAAAGCTAAAGAGCAACTGTTTGTCAGGGCATGTAGCAATAGGACAAAGGGCAATGGTTTTCAACTAGAGCAGGGAAAGTCTACGTTAGACATTAGGAAAAAATTCTTCACCATGACAGTGGTGAGGCAGTGGAAGAGGTTGCCCACAGAGGCATTGGAGACCCCATCCTTGGAGGCAATCGAGGCCAGGCTTGCTGAGGATCTGAGCAACCTGATCTAGTGCAGGATGTCCCTGCTTACTGTAGGGGGTTGGACTAGATGGCCTTTGAAAGACTCTTCCAACTCAACACATTCGATGAATCTGTATTTCTATGATAGTGCAGAGTAAATTTAAACTCCCAAACCAGAAATTATTCTTTGATTGAAATGTCTGAACGTACTGTATCTGGAAGTCCATTGTCATCCAACATAACATAAACTTGTCAGTTGTTAAGATTCAATTTAAAAAAGAAAAAATAAATTTAAAGCAGTGAAAGAAAGATACATGTTATTCTTTTGTTTCAAACCTAAGAAAAGTCACCAGATGACAGCATCACTTTCTATGTCACCTGCCCAGCTCCAGGCAGCAAATAACTGTGTCAGAAAGTGAAACAAATGGGCAGCTGATGGAGACTCACTGAGATGCTCAGGATGCAAGCAGGAAATTCCAGGACAGTTGGTTTCATCCAGTGTCCTACTTCAGCTCCATTACAAGTGACATGGCAGCATTAAGGAAGGCACTTTCAGCTCTTAGAACCATATCATAAGCTAGTAATCAATTATTTACTGAACAGAGGCAACCAAAAAGGCTTTGACTACACTAGTACAGTATTCATCAAAGCCTCAGCTGTGAGGCAGCTGGAAGAGTTAGGAAACAAAGCATTTTCACCTTATCCCAAGATTTTCCACCAAACTATCTTTTACAGCTTGATTCTGATTTAAAAAGAAGAAATTCTGCAAATAATTTGCAGTCGCCTTTTGAAATTATCTTGCTAATAACACTAAAAAATATTATATGGAATTTAGTCTAGGGATGTTTTATTACAATAGAGATTTTAATAAACAAAAAATAAGTACCCTACAAAGAGAGAGCTTTTTTAGTGCTGTGTATAATTTCATGTGAAAAAAAAGAGATGTTAATTTTATTTATTTTTTCTGTGTGCTTTTAGTTTCTTTTAATGCACTTATTTATATGTTTATAAGAAATAATGAGAGGTCACCATTTCCAGTCACTGCTACAGCATTAATGAAGTTAAATACTCTCTAGGGCAATGTATTTCCTGCATCCTAGATGTATTTTGCATCCCAGAATGCTACTATCATCTCCTCCTACCCATCCAAAACCCTAAGGCAACCAAGTGGTAGATCTGGCATTATCAAGCAAAAATTATTGCATTAAATCTAATTAATTAATACCAGAATCACAGTGCCCTCCAAGAGTCTTTGTTCGTTATAGTTAAATGAATTAATACTGTTCTACATGTTAATATGAATTTATAGGTATATACAAACAAGAGCAGTAGTATCAGCAAGACTGTCTGCAAAGAGAAGCAAAAGAGTTAGTGTTACAGCAAGATAGAGGGATAACAGTAAAAACTGAACAAAACGATATTAAATCTGTTACAAGACTACATGTGACCAATACAAGTGGATAGAAAATATTATTACTCAAACCCTTGCATCAGAAGACAGCACCAGCACTTGCAGGACCTTTTTTTCTGCAGTTTCCTTAAAAGTAGTGCAGACAGTAACTATTTGCTATCCTTTCAGGGTACAGTGGGAAACAAAACACTATCTCCATGCATTGTCCCTCAAGAGTATAGGCAGGCTACCTCCAACCACAGACCAGGAAACTGAAATTAAATTAGCATTCTAGTAATCAGTAGAAAAATAAATGCATATGCTGGGATCCAATTACACTAATTAAAAGAGCTGGTGAAGAGCTTCCCAAATCAACATACTCAGGTATGCTTTCTCTTGGATTCATTTTCACCTATGTGCATTCCACGACACGTTATTAGATTATTTCTGACACTGTATTTGTCACAATCCATTCCTTTGCCCATCACAAGAATATAATGAATTGTCAGTGAATATAAATTAACTGAGTGCCAGTTCTTCCTCAGGTGACAATGTTTACACAACATTGTTATAGAAGTGCTAGTATTTAGCAAAATTTTTTCCATTGACTCACAGAATGTCTTTAGAACAGCAATAAATATTAAAAAATAAGAGGAAAGAAGCCAATAGCATCCTGGGCTGTACCAACAGGAGCAAAACCAGACAAAGGGGGGAAAAGTTTACTCTCTTCTACCCAGTGCTCATGAGACCACATCTGAGGCAGTGTACAACTGTCAATTGCTCAATGCAGAAAACAATAAAGTGATCAACGGTGAGGAGGAACAGAAGAGGAGAGACAGGGTAAGAAGGTAATGCCAGATTCTTCAAAGCAGTGCATCATGGGAGGACAAGAGGCAGAGGACATGAGCTGAATGACGAGACAAACACACTGGATAGGAGGAAGAGTTTGTCCTCCGGAAGGACAGATAGGCAAGCAAAAAGGCTGCCCAGAAAGGCTGAACTGGTTTCACCCTTGGAAGTTATCCAAGCTATCCAATTACCTGCCTGGATAAAGGTGAGAGCAGCCTGCTCTGATCTCAGAGCTGCTCCTGCTGTAACCTGGAGGCCAGACTAAAGAGCCCTTGAGATCCTTCTCTACCTGTATTAACCCATATTTAGAAAAAGAGACACTTCAGTTCAGTTCTGACTTCCACTTTGCTATGGAGTCTGAGAAATTTGGGACATGCATGTCAAACACTTAGTCAATGGGAAGATACAGCTCTGATGGATTCTGACCAAGAAGATATTCATGCCACATAATGTAGACCCCTCAAAAACAACCCTTAAATCATTGAGAAAACAAAAAGCTATTAGATATTTACTCAATCTCTAAAAATTCATCATCTACTTTAAGAGCATTATACAAATTTTGCCAACAAAGCAAATGGAAGAAAATGGGATGTAAGTGTTCACAGGATGTAATTTTTTGAAACGGTAAAAATCCCTCATTCTAGAAATGGTAGGCTGTGGATGTAACATCAGAGAACATCACTGCAAAGTGAAGAGAGGAAAAAATGTTGTTTTACTTAAGCGTTACCTTTTTTCACCTATATTTATATATATAAGCATCTATCACTGTTATTTTCTAGTTCTTTTCAGAATATTTTCTAGTTATTTTCAGAAAGAGAAATAGCCTCCCAGGTCTTTACTTTCAGGAGAAATAGTATAATAATTTGTTAAATGCTGGTTCTTTCTGGTTTTTCTTGCATAACATTTATGTATGTCAATAAAGGAACAGAACACACGACAAAGGACTTTTTGGCTTCCTTATGTATAAAAAAATATTATTTCAGATAGAAATAATACTATACATTTTTTACTGTTTATGGGTATCCTTTCTTCCTTCCTTCCTTCCTTCCTTCCTTCCTTCCTCCCTTCCTTCCTTCCTTTTTACTATGCTAATCCTAAACCAAAATATAATTAGGAGAAAACATTTCCAGTTTTGACTGCTACATCTCAACTAAAAAAAGCATTGTGTTAAAAGACTGACCTTTGGAAATAATATCCATAACCTTAAGCACTGCATGTTTTCCTCTTACTCAAATATCCAGATATGGAATGAAATTTGGTTTCACTTACCATGACACTAGACACTTGCTTAAAAGCCAAGAGAAGTGTCCAAATCTTATGTGTCTTCATCCTAAGAAAGAAAGATGATCAGGATTTCAGAAGAGTGGATTGATTTTGTTTTATGTAACTCCAAAGATCACAGCCTTTTAAAGAGCGTATATTTAGGTATTTTAATGCATTGTGCTTTTCCCATATATTCCTCTGATGCCTCTCAATTTAATGGCTCAGAGATCCACCCTATCCTTCCATAACAATTTGCACTGAGTGCTCTCAGTGTTGTACATTATTATACAGATAGATGAACTCTCTTAGTTAAGAATAATGTAATTAAGCTGGACCACCTTTGGTGATTTAATTTACAAGCATGTCAGGGTATATACTGCTTGATTCATGCAAGTTAGATGGATTTCTGGTGAACTACTGAATCACAGATTAGCTGGAATGCTCATGAAAAGCTTTTAGCTAGAAGGGAAGTCTTATCCACATAAAGCAACAGAAATCCAATATGTATCTCACAAAGGCATGGAATGCATATGTATGTCCCAGCTGATGCATTTAAAATGCACAGCATTTGGTCAGAAGAGAAGTATGAGAGTGCATCAGTGGTATTTCAATAAAACTGCTTAGTTTCAAAAATGCAAGTTACTACAGTAATATTGTAATAGTATGTTACTACTACAGGCATATTTGAAAACAAGACCACTTTAATTTCAGAACCTTAATGTGTTTTTACTACCTTAAATTTACAAGAGCTACATTTGTAAGCAGCCCAAGCTGCATATGTTCACACATATGCATATATGCATTTGTAATTGACTCAGGCTTCTTCACACATGGAAAATTATTATGTATGTTGATAAAGACTAAGTTGTTGCTTTCCTTTGATACAATAAGGTACTGCAGATTAAGTACTTCTCTATAAAATCAGGAGAAGATGTCAAACATTGGATAAACTAATGATTGTTTGGTTGATATTGAAGTCCATGCTGATGTAAACTGAGAATGTTAGAGTACACTGAAGCCCAAACCTAGAAATTAGCAGGAGAAAGAAGGGATAGAACCAGAGGAGGAGAACAAGAAAATACAAACCCCAGAAGGCACCTTTTCTGTCCCAAAGAACAACTATTTAAGTGTAATACTTTATTACCCAATATCTTACTTTCATGCATTTTGTTTTGACTCAAGCCCAAGGGGTTGCTCAGTACATTAAACAAGTTTTACCATCATCTCTACCCCACCAAAAATTTTTAGGAACGGAACACTGTCAACATACAAACCTTGGTGAGTAATGAAGGACATTTACGAGTTGGTGAGGCTAAGATCTTTAGGTCTGTCTGCTTTGGTTATGCATGTTCCCAGCATATAAAGATAAGAGACTACAGGACCAGTTTTCTGAAGAAACAAAAATATCAGGTTTGAGAATCCCTACAGAACTGAGATTGCCTTACTAGTCCCACCAATATCAAAGTAGTGCACTAGGAAGTTGAACCAGCTTGGCCTTGAAGGTGGGGGAGCAACTGAAGATAGGCACTGAAGGTGCACATGTTCTCAGACAATTCCCCTTTATCTATTAGCCAGCTAGTAGATAGAGGGGAAAGCAGACCTTGAAGCCATCTTGAACCAGGCGATGACAACTTTCCCCACCAACGGTGACATGAGTTCAAAAGTTCAAGCTGAGGAAGACTATGCACTTCATCAAGAAAACCCATAAAGACCAACACTAGAGGCAATAAGTATAGAATCACAGAATCATAGAATAGTTTGGTTTGAAAGATCATCTAGTTCCAACCCCCCTGCCACAGGAAGGGACACCAACAGTAGGAGACCTCCAGCAGCAGAAAGCAGGCAAGCAGCAAGAGGAGGATATCTGAGAAATTTGACTCATGAATATTCATAAGTAAGATAAAGATTTATAAGATAATGTATGAAGATGTATGTTAGAGGTGTATAAATTTAAAAATTTTTTTCTCAGCACATGCATAAGGATGGGGAAATCCTCCCCACATCCAGCACTGCTTAACAGTCATTGGACTATTGAGTCTTTTTTCCTGGCATCAGCAGTATCTGACCCATGGAGTGCCCTCCCAGCCTAGCCTCGGCCTGTCCCCATCCCAGTAGCTCTGCCTGGCCATTCTGTAACCAGGGCTTATCCTGAGCCTTGCTGGTGGGCTGTGATATCTCATCCCTGTTACTCTTGACTGTGTCCAGCCACTTGCCCTTGAGGTGCCCTGAAAAAATGTCTTTGAGATTAGCATTATGTGACAATGTTTGATTGTCCCTTTCCTTAAGTTTACTGAAATCATAGCTAGGTAAAACAAGTAAAAGTATCTTTCCTTTAAATACCCTTGCTCACTTAAATCTTAGCTGGAGAAAACAAGTATCTTTCCATTAAATACCTTTGTGACATATAACTTATGTTAATATAACATATGCATCAATTGTCTTTTGTCCTTTTCAATCTATTTAATTACTGTTGTAGATTTTATCTGCTCATAATGAGAAAGAAACACAACAGACTACTCAAATAACTCTGCAGAATAAATTATATACTTACTACAGAGACTCTGACAAATGTCACTCACATATAAAAAGCCACTGCAAAAAGAATTCTGAGAATTCAAGAAGCAAAGACAAATAGTTATATGCATAACACTTTCCTATTACAGACAAACATTGTATATGCAGTTCTACAACCAAACAGACCATAATCCAAAGAATTTTACGCATTTGTTTTTAAGTAGATATCTATCAGAGAATGACAGGGAAAATTCAGAAGTACTACTTCGCAAGTATTCATTCTATTTTTTCTATATTCTCGTAAAGGTTTTTCTCATTAACAAACAGAAGTCTATTACTACATATATATATATAAATATAATCAGGTTGTGCAGAAGTAGCCCAATAAGATACAGGGGAAGCTGGAGGGCAGAGCATGCAGTCCCCTTGCTGTCTCACTTGGAGCCCAGCCCAAGGGGGATGTTCTAATGGGGCTCTGCAGTACCGCTGCTCAGGCAAACATCACAACAAATCAACTCTATGAGCATGCATTGACAGGAACAATTTGATTCCTGTAGGAAGTAAAACTAGAAATATGCTTTCTAAGCATGCAAGAGTAATGAAATAGTCTTATTAGATTTCACATATGCCAAAGAGTATAACTGATTTTCTTGCAAGCTTTCTTAAACTTATTTTTGTCTATTTTAAATTGATATTTCAAATAAATCCTACTGAGCACATTCACCTGCAGATTCTGCTCATGGAAAAGAAGTGCAGTTGAAAAGATAGATACTTATAACAAAATACTGAGACTGGCATAAAAGACACATGGATGTAAATGTATAAGTGCAAAAGCACCAGGAGAAATACCAGAGCACAGCTTAGAAGAACAGCTGGTAAGAAAGACCACAAGTCCTAAGACATGGCTTTCAGCTTTCATCCCAAATGCCTCCTGTTGGGTAAGACAGAGTCCACAAAACTCACTAGTGAGAGAGTCTGTATCCTAGTAGGCTGATGCCAACAAGGTTGGCAGCCTACATATACCATTCCCCCTACTGGTAGCCCAATAAGAAAAGAGAGTGTTTACCTGTCTTTGAAGCATATTCTGAAATAAAATCAGCTGACGGACAGCAGCAGGTTACAGAATAATTCTTGAAAGTAATGAAAAAGCAATCACCAACTTTCTTATTAACAGTTGCCATTCTGACATATACAAGGGATCATAATACACTTCCCTTTTAAAATATTAGCCATTTCTCACTGAAACTGCAATCCACAACTTCATTCTCTGTTTTATAAGTTCATCACAGATAGTGGCATTTCCCCAAGCAAGCATAAAAAAGATGAAGCATGGCATCCTTAAATTGCATATACTAACAGGAACAAATCAGTGGCAGACATATAGAGACTATTGAAATTTCTTCTCAACTGACAAAACCCTTCTACCTCACCAGAGAGCAAACATCACATTTGCAAACTGAAACTCAAAGAAGACTTCATAAAGAACAGTTAAAATTAACTTGCAACTCAATGCTCATGAAATATCTGTTAAATACAGCTATGTGGAAAACATCATAGCACAGGGTGACAAACAGAAAGCAGTTTTGGCAGGGAAGGTATTAATTAAAAACATACTGTTTAAAGAATTTTAGCAGAAACCAATGAAGTCATATGTACATTGTATTTCTGTAAAACAAACTCACCCAAGGACAAGGATTTAACCTGATTTAGCATAGCTCAAGGATCAATCCGTTTTAATATATTATTCTGTCACTACAGATTGGTGGATTGATCACATTTTGAGTGGAGCTTTACTTGCCAGCAAGCACAAAGTAATCTGTCCCATTGGTTTCAGTAGCATACAGTCACCGAGCACTAACTAGATCTGATCGATATCCCCTGCAGTCTAACAGCTTCTGTGTTCATCGTGCTCTGGACCTCAGGAGTGACAAATCAGTGTCAGCTCCGTTTAGCAGTGATGGCTGAACCGGTGCACTGCACCAAGCATGTGGCTCTGAAGACACATGTTCACTGAGACTTCAGCTCTGAGCTCCAGAAACGGTTTTCTTCCAACACAAAGAACAAGTCAGCAGAGCCATACGAGCAAGATGCCATTTGGACACTGACGTTTTTCAAGCACCGCCTACTGTTACTGTCACTGTCACTGGTCTAAAACATTAATTATTATAAGCTCCATTAATTGCAGTATCATACAAACCTGTAGTTAGAATCACATGACAAAAATGTGTTGTTATTAGAATATATTACTGTCACCTATTTCAGAACTTTATTTTCTGATAAAAAAGGATCTGAACAGATCCTGAAGTTTAGTGCTCCATTTTGCAACAGGTATAGAAAGATACTTCCCAGAGAGGTTGTGGCTGCCCACTCCCTGGAGGTGTTTAAGGCCAGGCTTCGATAAGGCATTGAACAACCCAGTCTAGTGGGAAGTATCCCTGCACATGGCCAGGGGGTTGGAACAAGATGATCTTTAAGGTCCCTTCCAATCCAAATCATTCTATGATTCTATGATGCCAGTGGAAAGGAAAAGAAGCAGCAAAACTGGATTGAGACAGTGAACAGCTATGTAGCTGCCAAGCTGCTTCTTCGCATTCATCTGTGGCATCCCAAACTTGTTCTGCTGCAAGAATTGGACTTTCATAGAACTGCATCTTGAAATATGCTTTGCTTTTCTTATGCTAGTCAGAAGCTTGAGTTGGTTGTTATTTTGATTTACAGGATGTGAAGGCAGGGAAGACAACAGCATTGCTGAAGCTACTTTGAATTATAATGGAGCTAGTGCAGTAGCTGGGGGAGTAGTGTGTTTTGCTGATAAAGGTCTTTGGTGATCTTATTGAAACAATTTCTATTAATTGAAATTCCAAAGCAGAGATTTTCACAGTGCCATATCTGGCTTGAGAAAGATTTTGTCAGGAATGTTTTTGGGTGTGTTTTAAATTTTTTTTTCTGCCCTCCAGAAGTGGGAGAAACTGATTCTTTCAAAACACAAAGGCTTCATTACTGTGGGAGGGTCTCACATGAAGACTCCTGTGGAAGTGACTATATAAAGTATGGTGAAATCATAAGAAGGGAAAAAAGTAGTAAAAATGTAAAAGCTTTCTGACATCCAAGATAAATCTACAGGCTAGTTGTAACAAATACTTGTATTAAATTTTAATACTAAATCTTTCAAGTAGTGGGTGCACAAGGGCTACCAGAGTGGGATGTGCAACAACTGGCAGGTTCGAAGGGTACTGATGAATATTCATGAAGCTCACACAGAAGTCGAGTGACACTTGACTGGTCCATGAAACTGCTCTGTCTAATAGCACCCAGTGGAGAACTCTGAGCCATTCTGTGAAGAGCAACAGCAGAGCTTGGGATGATCCTATTTTGGGTTTTGCCCCAAAGCTAGTCAGATGTATCTGCAATTCAGGGACTGGCTGCTATGTGAGATCAACAAGATGAGGAGATTCAAACCTGTGCTTGGAAAAGACTTAAAGTCTCAATTAAAAAGCAATCTCTAAACTGAACCAACCAGTGCACCTATAAAAGACTTAAACAAGCTCTTCTAAAATGATAATTGTGTTCATGTTTTTAAGTAAGATTAATTTATTTTTAAATAGCAATCTGTCATGAGGTTCCCAGTTATTTTCTTTTCTAAACCAATTCACTACAGACCTATTATGGTAAGACAGTTTTGCTAGTTGCTCAGTAGCTGACTTCAAATCTGACTTTCATCTGACTTCAAATGAGAAGTATAACACTTATATTCATAGAGAGAAGAAATACACACCACAGTAGTTAGTGGTATTACATTACAGACAACTAAAATTAAGTTAAAAGAGCTGGCAGAAGGGTAAAGCACATCGAGGAGGATCTTCAGCACTGGAGTCAATGATCTCTGGCTCTTGTCACAGCCAAAGTTGTGTCCCATGACTCTAGGCCAGCCAACAGCTACAGCAACCTCATCTACCCAGACACACAATCCTGTCTTAAAAAGATTACATGACAATAAACCACAAGGTACCCGACAAACTCATTAAAGTAGCTACCAACCATTAATGTTGATCATTACAAGCTGTTTCTAGAATTAGTTCTATTATCAACTATCACAAAAATCACAGATTAGGCAGAGCTTAAATAATTTTAACTGTTTCACTTCTGTCCTCAGCTGATTTCTGTGAAAACCCTTAGAGGCTTTTGAACTCTGCTTTGTGTCAACCGAAACCACTTCTGTTCCCCTTTAGTTTTTGGTAAATGCCTCCAGGGATGAGTGCAAATGTGAAATGTCCAGCTCAGCTGCAGCAAAGTGGATGACAAAACCGGTGCAATTACACAGCCTCTTCATTGCCTGATAAGAAATTAAATTAAATCTTCCATACAGTAAGCAAACTTCTATGTAATACAACCCTTTTCATGGTCTAAAAAAAAAGAAAAAGGAAAATGACAAGGATTCACGCAAAACTGCTGATGGAGAAGACTGCCCACCAGCACACCATTAGCTATCGCATCTTATGTTCTCAAAAAAAACTTGCTGTGTAGAAGGGATTGCTTTAGAAGTTATTGGTACATTTGAATGCAAACTACCAAACCATGAAAAATGAAGCATCCATTTGCTATAAAAATAAATTAGGAGGTGATGCTTTGCTGGCAAAGCCATTTGAGTACCACAGTTCATAACTATTCATGGTACCATTAACAGATGTCTTTGCTTGTACTGTGAACAGCCTTATGATATTGTCGTATTCAGCAGCACTTTATATTTAAAGTGAGTGCAAGCAACTTTGTTTTAGAATATAATAAAATCTTGCCTGATGTAGAGATCCTATGGGAAATTATACAGTAATGTTATCTACATAACTAATTTTCTTCTTATGAAATCATGATTCCCACTACACTTTTAGAGCTATTCCAAGTATTGTTTAACATCACCATTTCCATGTTAATATCTCAATAAATCACAGAAATACAATACTTCATATGAAAAGCAAGTCATACCTTTGGGAACATAAGTTTTCGTTTCTAAATTAAAAGAGGAATAAAATTGATGCTGAATGTACCGTATGTTTTTCAAGGGTAGTAAAAGTATTCCTAACAAAGCAAGGCTACATAGCATATGCACACACATTCACTCTAGATGTTGCATAATATTGCTTAACTATTTAACTCTATGCCAGTAGAATTAGGGAGCTGAATTAAAACATACATTTAGAAAAACAACAGAATGCACTGTTCCTTCAGAGATTACTCTGAACTAAAAGCATATGGCTTACCAGAGTGAACTTCCCATTGTTGAGGCACATGTTATAATGATATTAGTGGTTTTGAGCGAGGATTATTTTGATTCTGTACTGGAACAAATACATACAATAATACTGGGACTTCTTAAAAATATTTAAATAATTAAAAAAAATAATGTAAGTGGTAAATTCCCTTTTTATTTTCCCCCTTAAGAAAATGCTAAATTAGGAAGCCCAGTACAGAAAAGAAAGCGCAGGCATTGGCACCTTTGCCAGTCCATTTCCTCTCCTCCTCCTCACTTGCAGTAATGAGCTTTTTAATATGTTACTGTGTTTTTGCATTTTCTTCAAAACAGAAGCCAGGCAATGTAACCACATTGTACAAAGATCTGAGAGCCAGGCAGTCCATCAACACAAGCTGACTCACACTAGTTAAGAATGATACTATTACATTATTAGATTGGGCTTTGTTATTTTGGAGTTTATTCTGCATGCACACTCTACCAGGTTCTGTAACACAAATCAATATTGATATAGTACTATGAAAAAGGTGAAGGTTTTTTATTTTTAACAGCTTCAATAACTCAATGTTTTTCCAACTGTCTTTAAAAGGTAACCAGTGTTGGAGTCAGCTTGGTCCAAACATGTTGCCTATTCCAGGCTGCAAGTGATTAATGTCTTGATTGTAAAGCCTTCGTGCTGGTGCACTCATGGTCTACTTCTACAGCTTCACTAAACCTATTTCTGTTTGCATTTGTGTACAGCTTTTTTATTATTAAAATAAAGCCTTAGACAGGGGATTAACTGCCACCACATTCACACCCTCAACTCCCATTCACTGCATGTTAATTTCTAGTTACTGCATAATTTCTACCATTTCCCCACAATTCCTCATCAATGTATTGTTTGTTCATCAGGGTTATTTTCCAGCCTACCTCCAGTTGAGGTAGGCTACAACTGAGAATGCAATGGAAAAATGAGCTGTATATGAACAAGCAAACATACTGGATGTTGTAGAAGACAATATCCCTACAATTTATTTAGCCTTTATTTTTGTTTAAAATAGTTTTCTCCTCTGTCTAATCTCTGTGCTAGATTGTACAAACCTACCACAGCCACCTTGTTAAATGCTTTCAGTAGGACAGCATTATGCCCTTTTTTGGGAAACAAATGCCAATTAAAAAGCTCCTCCTTTATGTCTGAAGGAGAGAAAAATAACTTCAGAGTTTTGCCATTTTTATTCTATTTTTTTCTTATACTTTCCAACAAGCTTTTCTCTAAGCATTTGTCAAAAGCAAGAGATTACCTTGAATCAGTGGTTGAACTCCCTAATTAGGTAAATTGCTTTCACTGAATATAAGGAAAATCCAAAAGTATCCTTACAAAGAAAAGTTTTTTATACGACACTTTATTTGTGGACACTTGATTGACCACAAAAACTTTTTTTTTAAGTAACAAGCAGAAAGCATAAGTAATGGCCATNCTTATACTTTCCAACAAGCTTTTCTCTAAGCATTTGTCAAAAGCAAGAGATTACCTTGAATCAGTGGTTGAACTCCCTAATTAGGTAAATTGCTTTCACTGAATATAAGGAAAATCCAAAAGTATCCTTACAAAGAAAAGTTTTTTATACGACACTTTATTTGTGGACACTTGATTGACCACAAAAACTATTTTTTTAAGTAACAAGCAGAAGGCATAAGTAATGGCCATTATCTATTTCCACAGTAAGAAAAAAAATCTCAAATTAGCATGATAATCATGGCTAAACATTAGGGTTGGGTGATTAATGATCTGGACAGGGAGGAAGAGCATATCTTTAATGGATGCATAGTCCCTGTGCATGTTGTTTCTCATGATTTTCATAAACAAGTCCCTTTTGTTTCTCCTCCATAATGATCTTCTTCAAACTACTGCATGACCTCGAATGGACTTTTGATTTCATTTTCAATTTCTAATTAAAGTGAGACAGTCAGTGGACCAGAGTGATCAACAGAAAAGGGATGATAAATACATGCACCCCAAATTATGAACAAGGGAGAATAACATCTACTTAAGATGCTTTGAAAGAACTCCTAGAAACTGCACTTTCCAATATTAAAAAGGAGACATATGCTATATTTCCCAAAGAGGGATTATGAGAAAACAGGTATTTGTCAAAAGAAGGGTCCATCTAGGCCAGCAAGAGTCTCTGGTCATAGCCAAAAATGGATACTGGGGAAGAGGTGAAGCTTGGAGCAAGCAATGACATCTCCTCAAATCCATCTCAACATTTTGTAGCTTTTTGTAGTCTTTGTATTCTATAACCTTTGGTGGATTTTTCCTTATGATTTATGGCAGTGATGTGTGTGATTTTCATTCAAATCTTAAAACCTCCCAGCTCAGTTCTAAGTTGTATGAAGAGCATCTTCACATTACGGCTTTCCTTAGTGCCTTCATTCAGGAGGTGTTCTGGAAGAATGAGGAATGATTTTTTCTCCTCTGCCTACACTAGTGTTAATTACTTTTCCCGGCTGAAGACGTCCCAGGCTGCTTTCTTGCTTCTTGAGGAGAAGCTAATCCATAATTTTGATAATTTTTGCTGACTCTCTCTGAATTGTTTCAAGCTTTTAATATATTTCCTTTCTGAGACAAAGAGAGATCAATGTTGCACACCTGCTGATTGATGTGGGCACACACTCAGCATGCACAGTCACAGAAGGAAATTTCGTATTTTGTTTATTATTCTGTTTCTGGTAATTCTTAACATTAAATTGGATCTCCCGACTATTGAATTCTGAGCTGACAACTATGGGAATATCTCATTCCCATGTGGCAATGGTTCATTCAGAGCCTATTATTTTACAGAGAGAGTATTTTTTCCACCCTGTGTGAATCACTTTACATACATCTATGCTGAATTTAATCTGCTGTGTCCTCTCCCAGTCACTCAGAGTCATAAGGTCATTCTGCAATTCTTTCCAATAAGCTCTTCTCTTTGATGCTCTGAAAACTTGAGATTACCAGAAAACTTTTTTTACTCACATTTTGTGGAATGCAGAGCTCATCTCAGAGCCCAGGATTCCACTGACACTTGCCCAACACAGCAGACCATTTACTTTTGTCAATTATTTTCATGTCCGGAGCAGCAAGGATGTGGCTGTTGCAGGTGGCAGAGGGAAAAGCAGATAGGATCGAGATAAAATCCCACAGTCCTGAGCCCCAGCAAGACAAGATATATCTTGTCTGTCTGTCTCCCCAAGCTGTCTGACTGGAAAGAGTATGAGACTTGGCTGGAGATACAGCTGGTGACAAGTATCTAAAGTGTAGCTCCAGAATTCCCCTGGAGAAAGCAGCCAGGTCAGGAGAAGACAGGCCTGGGCAAAGGGGTACTTCTCTGGGTGCCCAGTAATGAGCCTTCGTGTTGCTCCCAGCCCAGAGGCAGTGGATGAGGCTCACTAGAGAGGCTCCTCAGCGAGATCATGGTGTGCTAGTGCTTTTGAGATCCTGACAAACCAAGGCAGTTATTCTTCTACACAAGGAGCTATTATGCAATTCTTAATGGTCTTTTGGCAAGGAATTTTTTCCAAATGGTCTACAATTACCCAGGCAGACTGTAAAAATTGACATAAGATTGGCAGCTCTGAAAGAACCCTGAAAGGTTTGTGAAGCACATCTTGTCTATTTTAAGAACTCCTCCCAACACATATTTAGCCATGTGAATACTAATTAAATTATTGCATATTATAATTGTTGGCACACTAATTATAGTGACAGGCATATTGATACATAGTGATGCTGGTGTCAGGCTTACCAGTCTCCTCTTTGAAACTTTGAAAGGTCTTGATGTCATTCACACCAGCTGAGGCAATTTTTGAAACTATGAGAGCCTTTTTTTGTAATGGTAAAACAATTTCTCACCTAGCTACAACAGGACTTCTTGTGAAAATGGCAGATTTAAGCTGGCTGTTGTGCAGTCACAGTGGAGTCAGAGAACTGGGGAACCACAAGGTCTGCATCAACTTGCCAGTATAGAATCACAGAATTGCCTAGGATGGAAGGGACCTTTCAGATCATCTAGTCCAACTGTCAACCTAACTCTGACAAAAACTATCACTAAGCCACACCTATAAGCTCTGCGTCTCCTTGTCTTTAAAATACCTGCAGAATTTTGTTAAATGGAGAAATATCTATTAAATACTTCACTTGAAATAATTTTCATCAAATTTTCCAGGGGTTACAAATACTAGATGACAGAAGTCTGTAAACAGCTCACATCTCTTGATGGAAAATGTTATGGTTTGACAATACGATCGACTTTCATCTCTGCTTTAATTCTCCTTCCCTGTATTTTTTCAGTGAATTAAGTTGAGAAACAGCTGATCACTAACAATAAGCTCCTACAAAATCAGACAGTCAAATTAAAGAAATAATTATATAAAACTGTAAATAACTGAGGAAACCTAATACTTCCAAATACGAGATTTCACTTCTATCATTTTACTCAGTCACTCTGGGTGGTTTGCACCATTTTGCCTGGAATCAGGCTTTCATTCAGTAGTCTGTGTTGGTTCTTGTTTAGTAAGGGAAAGCAATACATTATTGCTACTGTTAGTTACAGCAGTGTCACAAAAGGAGATAAATAATGCTTGCAGTACCTAAAAATGTAAAGTACAAATGAACTTGCATATGAACTAAACCACAGAGAAGGTATATTTATGCATATATCTGGGATCATTAAAAGCACATTATTAACAGTGGTAAATCTTAGAGAAATCACAAGCATAACTACTTGTCTGGATCACCTACTACTTGTATTTACAAATATTTTGGGGTAAAAGATACAACTTCATTGTAAAAATCTTGAGATATTCCATTTGGGCTTTACATGTGAGCACTACAAATGCATCTTGGACATAAACCTCATATTCTGGCTCAAGGTTTATTTTCATTTCTGATGGAAATTGCCTGAAACAGTATGACCATGGATCTATATCACCAAATTAATCATGAGTAAACTTTACAATTATTTTTTGCCCTAATCAAGTAGTTCAAGTAACAATCACCATTTGGGGAAAAAAAGATGCAAAATTAAAGACATCTACATCAGAACCCAGTTGAATTTTCTGCAATAATTTTCATCATGTTGTATGTTTCAAGATGGCCAAAACTAGTGATGTAATGCAAAAATCAAAATAATCAAGTAATCTGACTTGATTACAATATAGAAGACAGTAGAGTATGTTGACAGATTCTATTTACCTGTATTTACAAGCAACCACAAAGTTGTTCAGGATTAGAAATGCAAGAAGCATGTCAAAAAAAAAAAAAGGAAGATAAACCTGAAATAAGATGAGAACCTTTTCTCTTGAGCCAAGCAAAATACCACAATTCCTATTAAAACAAATGTCAGACCTTAAGTTGCTATTTTCTGTTCCAGATTTATATCCTCAGATCTCACTTTCTGCTCACTTCTGGGGATTAGGTATTCTCATGCTACTGGCTTTTTCCCCCTCATTATTTCTGTTTTCCTTACGCTATCTTACCCACATCTGAGTAGGGCTACCACTTCTTAATATCAAAATTGCAAAATTTCATCTTTCATTCTCCATTTCTTTCCTCTGCACATGTACAGGGCCTCCCTTCAGCCACCTCGAGACACAATGGCTGGTCTGTCTGTTTAGACTTCACCTTTGTACATTTTCATTCCTCCAATGGCTGCACTGTCTGGCAGCTACATATATCAAACAACAGGTATCATTAAGCCTTTTGTTCATCTTCTCAAGTGAAGAACAGGATATTTAACCTTGGCTCTGTTCTAGTTATGTCCACGACCAGCCTCATACTTGGCTGATTTTGACCTTGCCCTGCTCACTTGAGCTCCTGAACATGCGTTAACACTATGAGCTTGTCTGGCAATCACTAAATTGTGGCTGATCCTGGCTACTGTCTCTGGAACTGCCCTGCTTGCCTTGCTCTTGTCATGAGGGATGGCATCCCTCAGCTTCCCCTCTGCCATCCTCTGAGTAGCCCTCCCTTGCTGCTCCTTGAGACTGATGAAGAAGCCAAGAACCCCTTACTCAGGGGATCATATTGTAGAATTGCACTTCACTGCCAGAAAGGAAGGCAATCAGGAAGAACAAGTAGCTTTTACACACCTGGCATTTGTATGAAACTGTAGAAATCTACAGCTGGCTGTGATTCCACAGTGCTTAAAAAAACAAAAGCAAAATGAGAAACTGCAGGGGGTCATTTTAAAAACCAAGGATAAAAAGGAATTCCTCTGAAATAATCTTCGTATCAGTTAGCTGTGTTTTCTTATCACCCAGAAGATGGCATTAGTGATGTGTGTTCTACCTGCATCTGTCTTTGATGACCACAGGGATCTGTGAGCCATTCCGCCCATTAACTTTCTGCTGCTTTATATTAGAACAAATTCACACTTGTGCCAAACAGAAAGCACTCACTTGTCTACCACCTTCTTTCAAGGTGAAATCTGAGTTGAACGGGAGAGATATGTTTTTAAAAAAAACTAACCCATCCTTTGGAGTGCTCTACCATTCTGTTAGAGAGAGAAAAGGAGAGGAGAAAGGAAAGAGTGAAAAAGGGAAAAGCAAGGTAGAAAATGGAAGAGGAAGATAAAGGAAAATGGAAATAAGACTTTCTGTATAGAAATTTTAGGCCCAAACTGATAGAAAACTCTCTAGCTTCTAGATAAATGTCTCCGACAATTCTTCCCTAACTACAAAATTTAGAGCTATGTTGATATCATGTTGATAAATATCTATGCAACATACAATGCAGGAGTAGCAATTTCTTTGTAACTTACTAATCTGAATTTAATTTAAGACAGTACTACAGTTCCATTTCATAAACATACTCCAAAGCCAACCACAACCCCCAAAATTATTTGAAAGTATTATGTGCAATTTTGTAAAAATATTTATCAGCCCTCATTTTAGGTGCTATCTTGGTTGAACAAAGCTGGCAATCATTCATTTGCGCACTGGAATATTCTAGAATTCATAACTACAGATTTGTTCTGGAATAATGATGTAAGAAATTGAGTCCCCTGTAATCAATAGAAATGATTAACCAAAAAAAAATCATGTAGTATCTTGTGCTGTAGAGAAAAATCTAACAGCTTGATCATTTACATTACTATTTGGGTGTTAACTGTTTAAAATAAAGTTTTCAAGAAGTACCATAAAATTTTGGTTAATTATTATTTATACTATAATAGTCTGTTATCTGAAATCTTAGAATTCTATATATAACAACTTGTGATTCCTTTAAATAATTAAACCTATGACAAAAAGAAAAAGGATCAACTAAATTCTACTTATTTTATGCATAGATATGTCAGGTTATGCTTGCATCAATTTTACTATCCCTTAACATTTAAAATTCTTTCAAGACCTCAAAATCAGAGCTTCCGTTTTGATTAAAAACAACAGAGATGTAAAGCTGCTGCAAATAATCTATGCCTAAACTTAAATCTGTTGCTGCTATATTCAGTTCTTTCCGCTGCTTAAAATTTACCAATAGCATTGATTAAATATTTATTAGATCATTGAGATCACAACACTACATTCCAAGCTCTTTTGCTATTTACTTGCTAAATCCCAGTTTTCAGGGGTTTATTACTCCATTATCTTGTATCTCACTGAGCTCTCTTATAATAATAGGGGATTATGTCTGAAACGTAATTAGTTCAATTTTTTATTAATAGCTTTTATTAGTAGGTCCCCAGTTTCTACTCTGCAGTTACTGAATAAAGAAGACACAGCCAGGAAACTTGAAAGAGGTAACATTTTAAAAGCAAAACTCAATCTACTAACACAGAAAATTAATTAGTATGCCCTTAAAAGGGCCTGAAGTCTTTTTTTTTGGGCAAAGATTCAAAATGAAGCAGTGATTGCAAATTCCTGTGCTGGTTTGAGTTATCTCTAGAGCCTCTGGTAGAAGGTTCACAACTGTCAATTCCTGGCAGGAATGTTAAGGCCAACTTAGATCAGTTCCTCCTGGGGAAAGGAGGCATCACTTCTCAGGAGATGTTATGCACTAAGACTACAGATGACATTTGTGATTCTTGTAACAAGCAAGGAATAATCCAAGCTAAAGCAACTGACAGATAAACAAATGTGCATTTGCTTTAAATGTACTATTTGCCTCTCCATAAAACATGACAACAAATATATGCCGGATCAAAATAAATCCAACTTATCAGACTGACACCTAGAAAATATATCGTCTGACATATGAACAGAGCTTTAAAGTTACAGAAGGTACCCTTTCTTTTTAGCACTGTAAATACTAGTATACGTTGCCAATATCTAATGAGCACACCATTCAAAAAAAGCTTGAAGTCACCAGTTTGGACACTGTGTAAACCACAGAAGTGAGCGGTGTTTTCAAGTGGAACGTATGACCAGGTTTAGAATGCTCTTACATACTTAATTTGGGTATTTCTAGTTTAGTTTGCTCACGGAAATGCTTTGTGTGGAAAAGAGGGAGAAAAGGTAAACCAACAACAGTGCCTTGGACTCTGTGTACTACTTGTGTATATTAGGGTCCTTGATATTTTTGGGTTACAATACCAGCAGTGTTAGGATATGTTCAGCTTAATCTTCAGAGAGATACAAATTTTCATAACTCTTCAGAAAGCATCAAATAGCAGCAAATGACTGATACTGCCTAGACTACTACAATTCATTCTTCACAGCAAAATGGTATAAAGAATAATTACTGCGTTTTAGCCACTGTTTTCCTTTTGTAATTCCCTGCTACAGTGATGTTTCAGTTCCTGCATGAACAGTGAGGATCAAAGTATTCTCCTGGAAATGTTCAAAACAGAAGAAATCAGAAAAAAATACACATTCCAAACAGGAATCACACTAAGGTATATATTTCTTCTTGCAAACTGATGAGGGAGATGATAGAGAGACAGCATCATTGCTGGATGAAGGAGTTTATAAGAGAACTATAATGCAGCTTATGAAAAAATAGCACATAATAAAGCTCAATTACCATAGATACTGCACAACATGCTACAATTGCATTAGTTAGAAATATATAGGGTATTTTCTCCACAATTAATTAACTTTTTTCATATTAATTGCAGTGCACAGGACATCTTAAAAATGTATATACATGCCAGTAACTTCCACTTCTGGATGATGCTGTAAATATGAAGAAAAAAAAGGTTCTTTCTTTAAATAAGGCTACTAGATTTCTCTTAATGCTCTACTAAGGGGAAAAAAACCTGTTAGGAGACCATAGAAATTGTAAGTCCTGCATATAGCACAATAACCAAACAAAACTGATACAGAATAGCCATAGATTTACATATATCATTCTGCATTCTCACAAACTATTTTTATCTCATTTGAATTAATAAAGAAATCCTGTATATTTACATATTGCCAAAATCAAACCAAACCCAGCTGCCTATCTTGACCCCACATTGCCCTTCACTATTATTCCATCCATCTTACACCTAAATACTCAACATTTCCCCTTAAAAGGTGGTCTGCAGCCTTTGTTTTTTCAAACTGAATTTACTACAGATATTTTCCTCAATAGCTATACAAATTATTTTGTACCAAGAACTTGTGAGTTTTCACAGATTCTAGCCTTTTCTGTGAGTCTTTTTTAATACAAAATGGAAACATATGGCTCAGTTTCAAGTGGCTAATTGGCAATATACTTGAAGTGCTGTTAAGAGGTTAAATTGTGTGTATGACATCTGAAAATCTGATTGCATTTTATTTAAGACTAGAAAGTACTTCAGAAGTCAACAGATGGCAGCAGATATACTTTAGAGAAAAAAAATGGTAATTTACTTTTCCTTTTACCAGTTGTCTTGCCATTTATTGAAGTAAAGTTTTAATGCAGGGGCTGGAATGCAAAGAAAACTTCACAAGTAGAAAATTACTAATAGCAAATGAGTTTGTTTTATTCATCGAGACAGTTTCAATTAATTACTAATGCATTTCATGCAAGACACCCTATGTCCTAATCCAATTGCTACATATAGAAGCAAAAATACACTTCATATCATATGGTGCAGAAAAAATTCTTGGTGAACAGGAAACCCTTCCCTCTTGTGCAGCTTCTGTACAACTCAATACTGAAGATGAGGTTACTACTCCATAGGAATTTACACTAGAATACTGACTCAAAATAAATTTGATGATTTAGATCTCAATAACCTCAAAAGATTTTTGGTATCCATTAACAACAGAAAATGCAATTACTTCTTTTAACTGGGATAACCACTAGCTTAGATAATGGTCTAAGAGATTTTGTAGCAAAAGTCATGGGTTTTACAATGTAGTTGACTACAGAACTGAGATTGGAAGGTTGGTGACCCTTCTTCACATGCATGTCTTGGCAAGGCATGCCCAAAGTCAATTCCAAGAAAAACATCAAAACAAAAAAAGTGCAGTCCTCAGCAGAAAGATGTTCTTCCTTCTGCTGCTTCTTTCTGAAATAGCTCTATTGTCTCCTTCACATTGAGTGTTTAAATGCAAAGTGTTTTGCTCACTGAACTGTAACAAGAAGAGAGCTTCACATGACAACTTGTGCCTGCATGTTCCTTGGGAGTAAACATGACTGCTCAGTAAATTGCTTATTTTGCTTAACTGTGACACCAAAAACAGGCAAAGCAGGCAGCTACTCACCACTGACATTTCCCACTTACTTTGAGGAAGGTAAAAACAATACATCATTATCTTCCTTAATGTGCCAGAGAAGATATTCTTCCAGAAGTTCTGAAAAATGAAAATAATCTCCCAAATAGGGAGCAGAAAGCTGCTGTGCTGTTGTATGGTGTTAAAGGGCCGTTGCTTTTGTCCAGTGTTTTCTCTGGTTTGATGCTCTTGAGGCTCATGAGCTACTTGTTCAAATAAGGGCTAGCAGTATAAAGGGAGGGTTCTCAGCTCCCAAATTCTGCTCCAGGCATGGAAAGACCCAGACTTGTCCATTTCCCAATCGCAGTTGAGATTTTTAAACAGATGCAATACAGCTGAAATAGCCTTGCTTTTTCAAGCTTGAGCATTTACATAGACCAATACTACTGTGAGAGGCAGAAGAGAGCATTATGAGCATCCAAGGATTTAAACAAGAAGATATTCCACAGCTATTTTAAAATCCAAATCACTAGTTTGTAAGGTCTAAAACATTTTATTTTAGAAAGCATACGTAGAAAAATGAAGCATGAATTTCAAGACAGCTATATTGTAAAACATTAAACTGACAATGAATCTGGCATCCTATCTGAATTGCCTTTCGATCTTTTAGGTACATCTTCTCAGGAAATACAAGCAAGTAATGCTTTATAAAGATGTAATCTCCTTTTAGTAATGTGAAAGTATAATTTTTAGAAGTTTTTATAGTCTAATTTAAAGTTTAAGTGCAAAGGAAGGATCTTTTGCTTGTCTTATAATGAAAGGACATTATTACGGATAAAAATATGAAGTATTTATGTTCTTAGTTTTTCCAAACATTTTATCTAGTTTTTTCATAACCACTCTAAACTACAAGCTATTTTAGCTTTTAATAGTAATGCTTTAATATAATAGCAAAAAGAGAACAAAACAGAGCATCACATTGTTTGAGAGATGTGTTGCTCCAATCCTAATTTATTGATCTTAACAGAAAACACATTTTTTGAAAAAATGAGTTTCATTATAAGGAAAAAGTCAGTGTGTTCTCTGAAATGCTTAATGAATTCAAGGTCTGCTGTGAGCGAAGTATTACATATGTTCCCCAGATCATACATCTATTTCCAAATTACCATCTGGTGTGCATATATTATCCATTTGTATAATAACATGCAAGGCTATTATTGTTTTAGAGTATAAGTTATGAAAGCTAAGTAAAATATGTATCAGTTGACATCTAGTTTTCCCCAACAGCTTTTAAACAGGCATGTTTGTATTATCTTAATGGCATATTGTAATGTTCTAAAAATAAGAAAATGAAGTAAAGAATAACTTTTCAGCCCTTAGTACATGCTTTTGGTGTTTACTACCTTCCACTGTATTCCAACAAGCTTAACCTTCTTCAAACCTGTTACACACTGCAGGGAACAGATTCACGTCTCCTAGAAATAAGACCAAAGTTTACTAAAAAATGCCTCTGAAGTCTTCTCCCTTATGTTCTGCTGTTGCTCAGTTTTAACAATGAATACATATTTGGTGAAGGATTTTACTAAGAGATGAATTTTGTGTGGAGAAAATACAAATTTTGTTGGTACTTACAGGATGAGTAATGGGCAGACAACATAAATAACATATAAATGCCATCAGGATTAATACTGCCCTGAGATTCTCATAAATGTTAGAAGATAATTTTTATTAATGAGGTATTCTGCATTAAGCAAGGAAACTGCCACAGTTTAAGAAAACTATTAGATCAAGATGCCAGAACATAATTTGGCAGCTTAAAAATGGTCCTTTTAGCATGTTTTCATTTTCTCTTTTGCATTCAGAGAAGATTTTTCTAGCATGCAGAGTTTTTATGCTGAGGCTGATATACTTGTGCTGTATACTCCTCAGATGCCTTGAATTTGTTTATTTATTCTCCCTATATTTTTAGCTTGACTCCTATTTGCTCGCATGTCTGATAACTCTTGAATCTGAAGATAATGCCAGCACTGAAACACTTTGCTTAATCCCTGATTCATACATGTCACACATCAAGAAAATTTCATACCTGTGAAGAGAAGCCCATAAAATTCCTCCAGGTGAAAGTAGTGAAAATTCTGTAATTTTCATCTGCAGGCTCAAGTAGATTAATAAAAATCTTGACATCACTAGTCATTATGAAATAACTTTAAAGTTATAGATGGATGAAGATTACTGGAAATGTAATAACTATACTTAAAGCCATTAAACATAAGCATTTTATATGTTGCCAATTTTCATATTTAGGTAGTGAAAGGTATATAATCAATATCACAGATAATGTTTGTCTAGAGATACATTGCCTTTACTATTCTCCTAACACTAATAAGACTTTTAGTCTCATACTTTACAGAGATGTAGAAGTTGTACATTAGAGTAAAACTGAGGAAGAACTTTTGAGGCAACACTACGACATATTTTAAGGTGAACTGGGAAACTGAAAAAACCTGATTATTATTTTGAAAGATGTGTAGATTTCCAAATTTTGGTTTAACCAAAACTCATTTGGGAATATAAAAATAGTAGTATTCTGATAAAAAATATTTTCTAAGATGTACTATAGGATGAACATTGACAAGTGAGGACCACTAGACATGTAGTTTGAGCTTCAGTGTCACAAATGAAATACATTTTCTAAACATCATAAAAATTTCAGACTCTCAACTGGTTTCTTCTACCTCATTCCTCTTTTTGAGGTTCAACTGAACATTCATCTGATACTGGGTCCCACCTCCTCAACTAGAAACAATGGATATAAATTAGAGGGGGATAGATTTAGACTAGACATCAGAAAGAAATTCTTTACAGTGAGGGTGGTGAAATACCGGAACAGGTTGCCCAGGGAGGTTGTGGATGCCCCATCTCTGGAGGTGTTCAAGACTAGGCTGGACAGGGCACTGGGCAGCCTGGTCTAGTGGGAGGTGTCCCTGCCTATGGCGGGGGGGTGGAACTCGATGATCTTTAAGGTCCCTTCCAACCCAGACTATTCTATGATTCTATGATTCTATAATAAATTTAATATATTTCAAAAAGACAAAAAATATATACCTTAATCACTCTCCTCACCAAACCCTGCCTTGATATAAGTTATGAAGCCCTTTTCATCCTGGTGGGAATATTTTCTTCTAAGATTTTGGTGAAGAGGCATCAAAATTTACAGGGCAAAATTAACCACTAGAACACTATAAGGAATTAAAGCTGCTTTGGCAATGTATGTTCACTGCCCTCCATTGCAAACACACACAGGAGGATGTAAGGCCATGATGTGCTTTTACCTATTTTTGAAGAAAATCCTCAGTTGTAGAGATATATGTCTTAGTAGGTACAGAGATGTTACTATTAACATATATTTTGTTTAAATTACATTTCTTATATATCCCTTTTAATATTGATTTTTAGTATTATTATAAAAAAACCTAAACCAACAGTAGTTCAACTCTATTTACAGGATGAATACTACATACCCACTGAAAATGTGGATATAAATACGTATGTGGGAGAATAAAGTGCCATAACTGAAACTAGTCATCTGGGGAAACATTAAGGCATTGAGCTGTAGTCACTGTTCAAAACAGAATTTGCTGCATACCATTATGTAAAATAATACCCTAATTTTCAATTCAAAATTACAGGAATTAGATTATAATTAAGGCGAAGTTTTGACCTCCCAGCTTTTCATGATCCAAATAAACCAATGCAAAGATTCCCACATGCGGTTTCACTGGTGTGTCAGGAGAAAGAAACCTAAGACTAAATTCAGTATCTCAGCCCTTCCTCTATAGTTTTCTTAAGCTAATAATGCTTTTGTTATTAAGAAGGTCCCATGCTCCCTAATGGCCTGACAAGTCAGGATCCCAAAAATTGCCTGGTCACCACTGCTCATTGTTTGCACGTTTGGACTTTATTCTGGGAAGAACTGATGGGCTCCCAGCTGCAGCTCCTGGGTGCCATGGGGCTAGAGAAGGCCCTCTCAAGCTTTACAAGGCATAACTGAGAGGGGAGCAAACAGTGATGATATCAGAAACTGAAGTAGAGCTTGAGTCTGGGGGAAATGACTGGTTGATTTTGTGCTTTGTGCTCCCTGTGAAGACTTTACAACATTGATAAGATGCTGTGAATTTTTGCTCCCTCTCTTTGGAGCATACCAGAGGGATGCTGGAACGGTGAGCGTTAACAACAGAGAAAAGGGGTAAGTTTTCCTCTGTAGTAGTTCCAAGAGTATAACAAATGAGGTTTTTTGATTTGGATTGTGAGCACTCCTATAACTGAACTAGAAATATTTTGCTCATGAATTATGATACAAATTATAAATTCTGGGCTCTGTATATGTTTCGACCCCTTCTGGCCACAAGAATTTGAATATAATGCTTCCTTATGATGGAAAAAGAGATAATATAATAGGTAGTAGCAATTCAGATAGAGGTTTTACAACTTAATATTTAGTATCCTCCTTTTAAGTATCTTTTTTTTTTCTAGTTCTGAAATACAAGGAACCTGACCTTATTTGGTAGGAAAATATTGTCAAATAAGTTTGAGTAGTAAGTAAGTCAAAAGAAAGCAACAAATGTTGTTCTACAGTAGGAAAACTTTACTCCCCAAAGGAGTTAGAGCTGAGTTCCATGTTTATTTAGCTTTAGGTCTGCATTAATGAATGTGATCCATACAATGAAGCCATAGTGTAACAGCGATGCCCTGGCAACCACTAAATTTACTGAAGTGTGAATTTACCCGAAGTAGCTAGGTCAGTTTCTTTTGAACTTTCAAGTAGGACACTGGAGTGGGAATTGCTCACATTCATTTAGAAAAGGAAGTGAAACCTGATTATTACTGGTCACAAATGGCTGTTCACTTATCCTGGAGGAAATGATCTCCTGTTGGCAAGTAAGGTAATTATCAGTTTCCTGACTAGAATAAACACATTCAGCCAGTAATTTTCCATTCTCAACCTTAGGGGAAGTGAACTACTGCCAGCTGCAGCTGTTTAACACCTTCCAACCTCAAAGCGGTTTCAGCTCTTAACTTCAGAAATGTGGCTTTAAGCATGGTAAATCAGGTAATGTATTATAAATTAATACATTAATATGCCAAAAGATAGCTTATATTTTCTATAAGTTCCTATTCAACATGCCATGGCAGATTGAAGTACTGACATTAGTATTCAAATATGCATGTGGAAGAAGCACTGCATTTCAGTAGCAGTAAACAAAAGAGCATATGAATAATTATTATTTCTATTTGTTAGTAGAGAAACACACAGCCTCTTCCTGTAGCAAGAAGTAAAATGATGAATACAGTGCAGACATCAGTGTTTGGATCCAGGAATTTCTCCCCTCCAAGAACAGGAGACATTCTATTTCTATTATACCATTAATGCAGAAGTCTCTATTCTTCTAATAATTTGCCAACAGTCATTAAAGCAATAAAACGTAGGTGTAAATCTTGCCCATGAATTCTATTTTCTTCAACTTGTATTTGAGCAAATTAATGAATCCATTTGACAACCAAAGTAATCTTTTCTGGATAAGTTACACTTGCTCACACTGGACAACAGAAACTGAAGTTCTGAAGAAATCAGTTGAAAAAGGGAGTGTGGAGGAGGAGTGCAGGCTCAGTATACTCATCTTTATATTGTCATTTCCATTGAAACCAATGGGATGTTTGTCTAAAGAAGGGAATGAGACATCTGATACTTGTAAAGATCTATCATGCACGTAGGCTGCTCCAACTGGTTCAGTCAGCATCTTTCTCCCAAAGGAAATAATAGAATCTCCTGGAAAAGCAACAGAACCTTTGCAAGAAAGGTATTACAAAACTAAGCTATTTAAATAAAAATAACTAATTTTTGAAAATGGAATTTCAGGTGTATAATTCAAATAGAAATATTTGAGAGACTCAAATGCTTCATTGAAAGTGTGTAGAGAAATGCAGATGACTAAACTGCTGTTTGTAAGACACAATCACAATGGTAAAATCCTTAAAGACAACAGATGCAGGAAGTTATTTATAAACTTCTGGCACAGAGCATTTTCAGCATTCCCCCTTTCCCTCCTCTTGATAAGAGCACAATCGATCCCAGGATAGTGGAATGAGTGTGAGATAGGAACAAAACTCTATTGGCTACTACAAAACATAAATGTAATGAGGCAGATATTACTATTTGGAAAAAAGGAAAACCTTTTGCATAAATTATTAATCAGAAATGTCATTGTGACATAAGAAATAAATCCTTAATTTTAAGACTTCTTTTTCTACTGAGCAGTTCCCTTAAACTTAGTAAACCTTTCACAGACCTTTTTATTTTATTGTTCTGTTAAGCTTGTGGTATTTTTTAGGCCATGATACAAATGGCCTTTAAACTTCACCAAATAGTGCACCAAGCACATTTGTTACATTATTTTCCAGTCTCTGATATACATCAGGTAATTCTAAATGCTTATTTTCAGTTTTACTCTAAATGAGATTTTTAAAAGTCCTAGACAATAATTAAATAAAGCCTATATGGAATCAAGCATAAAGTTAATATGTACACAGTGTGCTGTGGATTTGTGATTGGTTTCAGAAATCACTTTGTGAAACCATACTTAGCAATGAAAATGATGAAATTGGAGCAAGGAAGGTATCTTACAAGACATAAAGACCAGGTTTCAAGGCTAGTAGAGGAAAGAGGCTGGAGGATCTTCAACATTTTTATCACTGATAAAAATAATGCAACAAAAAAGAATGCTGCTGTCTTATTTCCCTAAAATAAGGATACTGGGTCCCACCTCCTCCTGATACTTAAAAATCCCATTTGTGTGAATTGAATAACAGACCAACCTTAACATGTAAAGCAGAATTCATGTTCTATACAGTGTTCCTGTATGGAGGACCAAGTAGAAATATATGCATAGCAACAATTCAAAACTTGCTGCCTCCATTCCTGTTACAAAATAATCTGCCCAGAAACATTCTTTTAGTTGAGAGAAAATAATTTGTTCCGCCTAAGCTAAGTCATGCACCCCTAAGCAGGCCCTTGATTGGAAGGCAGCCAGTAAAAGCATCTGTAGGGTGTGCAGCATCAGTGTCTGTTTCCAGCTCATAGAACCTGTAGCAAGTAATGCTTCAAAGGACTTTTTATTTCTTGCTCCAAAGCAAGAATGCTGTAGATAGCTCATTTCTGGCAGCTGCTGGAACAGGGAAAGTATGAAATCTTGGTAACTTCACACCTATATGTTCCAATACTTAATCTTGGTTCATTTAAAAAATTCTATTGATTATCTCGTTATGGTCATAATGAATGTTTTAAACTTCTCCTAACCCAAATAATCTTTTATGATTCTAAGTTTTTTTATAAGTTCTCAGACCTCTCATGTATAGGGTCACCAGTCTGAAATCTTTTCGTCTTCATCTGGTCACCAAAAAAAAGGTACACTATGGCCAAGTTACATTTAAGAGATGCATTTTTGCTACTGCTTGCAGAACTTACCCAATAAGAACAATTTAAGGAAACTGCAAGCACACATTGCAAACTTAAGGTCTGAGCAGTTGACAAGTCAGAAATCACAGTGTTCTTTTTCTAAAAATGTCTGCTACTCTAGCAGTTTCCACCAAATCATGTGTTTATTACCAATTATACTCCTAAATTAAAACAACTACATCTCACATCCTCTTCCAGAAGAAAGCAATTTATTAGAAATGAGTTGATTGCTGAGGTCTGTATAAAATACTATTGTTCTACTTTTTCAGGTAGTTAATAATACCACATTTCTTATTTTCTGTGCTCTGACAGTATGTCAGATATCAGATAATTTCCTCGGTACTGAACAAAAGCTATTAGTGGGCCTGGACTTACCAGCTTCCTCTGAGTTTATGTAATTTTATCTTTATTTTAGCTTTTAAATAAATAATGATACTAGCTACTACCTCAATTGCTCTTAACTAATACAAGCTAGAAAATTGCTGCTCAGTTCAATACCTTCTTGTTTGTGTTTCTCATTGTTTTTAGAACATTGCCTGTAATTGACATATTCTAAAAACTCTATTTGATGAACAGCCATACCAGACTGCCTCTAATAGAATGAGCTGCTACGATAACAATAATGTATGCCCACATATGCATTTCATTGTGCATAGCTGCATGCATTAGGGTGAGACAAAAGATGGTATGAATTGTTTCTGACTGGGCTTAGCAAGCCTCCTGCTATGATCTGTCTTCAATTTACCTTCACTCTGTCTTAATCTCCTATATAGGATGAAATAACTTGAACACCACTTTAGGTTACTGTTTGGTTTGTCCAAACGTGAAAGGTGCTAAAAAGCCCAAGTTCTGTATAACAAAGAAGATGAATAATTTTCACATGGGCAAAGTAAAACCAGAACTTCATGCATTTCATTCAGTTGTGAGCAGTGCTGTGTAACTCCATTAGTAATCCAAAACTGAAGTTGTTCTGGCAGCAACTGAGAAGTAAAAATGACACATGAATGGGAAAAGCAATTGATATTTCAGAATTGTTGGAAGATGTGATTAGGCCAGAGGAAGCTAAGAGCCAAGTCTGAGAGAATATGTATCGTATGTTCAGTATCATTTGCAGCAAAATTTAAGTAATGCCAATAGGAAAAGTCTCTATGATCCAACTTCTGTTCTCACTGAGTGTGATTTCTACTGGATTTAGGAAACATAACCAAAGTATTATTCTCTAGAAACCTGCAGAAACAGATCTTTTCTGATTCAGTAACAGTTTTATGAATCATTTCCAATCCTGTGTTAGATTTGATGAGTTGGAAGTTAGAGGGGAATAAGAGCACATGATTTAACTTTAAAACTGAAACCAGCCTGGATTGGGGATACTGGGAATAGAAAAGTGCACCACATTTGTCCTCTCAGTTTTAAAATTTTTCAGAATTGAGTTTTTATGGGCATGGCTGTCTTTACTTTTTACATTTACAGAGATTACAGAATATGTGAAAGCATATTCTTCTATTCTGAATGAAAGAAACCAAAACTTCAGAGCACAGGGCAATGAAACTAAGGGAAGCTCAAGGCATTGTGTTGCCCCAAGGAAGCTCCAGTGTGTTTCTTAATTTGATTGCTTTATATTTTTATTTCTTTTTATAGATTGATGAATCTATCTGACAAAATACAAACATCCTGTTATGACTTTATATATATTTTATCCTCATTGATTTTTACATCCTCCTTCATCTTTCTGCTTTCCATGCATTAGCTTTTTAATCTCCATATATCCATTTCCTTTCATGACCCTTTCCTCTTTTTTTTGACATCCACCACTTCTAGCTGCTTCATTTTTGTGTTGCCTTTTTTTTTTTCTTTTTTCTTTTCAGCATTAAGAGATGTTCGTTTCCCCACATTTATGACCATTGGCCATAAACTCAGTCATTCAGCCTCTCTTGTTTATCACCAGAGTATTAACCACAAGCATATACAAAAAAATTCCAAACCATTTTCTAGGGGCCACTTTCTCTTACAAATCAGGCTTCCTTTTTTACCAGATGAAGAATTCAGTTTGATTGGGGCTTAAGTCTCACACTCAGACACTCTTAAGCTATACAGAAGTACTTAAACCCTGAGCAATCTCAGCATTTTCCTACTACCTCTGCTTCAGTGCCTTATACTTTGTCAGCCTTCACCTGCTCTTTTCATTTCTTTTCTTGTTGCACTATGTACTGCAAATTGAAAAGAAGATATATGGATAGAACAAGAAAAATGTTTTCCTTATGTGCAAGATTTCATTATTCTATAAATGTTTTTGTATCCTGTGAAGCTGTCTGTAACAAGCATCTAGTGGATTATTTATCTGTCTAACAGAGAGGGATTCATAAATGTTCACAGACATTCATGAATCTTAAAAATAGTGCTTTTGGGCTATATTTTCTGGATAAGAAGTGCACAGCTGTTAAGCACCTCTAATTCACACTTAAACACGACATTAATATCTGGGAAATTCCAGAGTTTCCTCAATAATTGTGCTTAAAAGCTCTATTCTGCAGTCATTAAAAAAGTATGACACAATTTATGGCAGACTTCGGTGGCACTTTTTAAAATGGAAGCAAAATTCTCCTGAATTTTCTTTCATTTTTCCTGATGAGAAACCATCCAAATTCCTGGTTGTGGTTAAGAAATCTGTGCTTATCTTCATAAATCTAAGCATATATGTATTTATATTTAGTAGCATATGATGTATGTCATTGGGCTGTATGGGAACTATCGCAAGCAGGAAAATAGCATGAAAATGCTTTCACACTCAACTGAGTTCCAGACATAATATTTCATTCCCCATTAGCTACTAGAATGTTCAGATGTATTAAATATTTACTCAGATGCAAACATCTGCATGTCAATTTACATATTTCAACTTGGCTATGAAATGGAGAATAATATTCATGAGAAAATGACAACAGGAACAAGTAAGAAGTAAGGAACAATCCAAGAAAATGCATCTGTACTTGTGGTTTCATCTGGTCCTGAACAGGAAACATATTTTCATCTTATTTGATAGTGCCTTTGAATTGCCATTAAGTGGGAATTCTTAGGAGTACTAATAACATTCTAGATATCATGAAATAATGTAGAGAGCAACCCAAAAGAGGTATGAAGAGCATGACTAAGGATAAAATTTTAAATTCAACTTCAAGTACTTGGATTTTGATTTCAAAATTAAATATTACAGAATTTTTCTTTGTTTTTCACTTTTAAATCAATATTTTTTTACTAATATCCCATTTCTTTGCATAGTTAGTAGTACTGTCCCACACGAGTCTATGCATTGTCCTTTCCTGTTCAAATTATTAACCATATGGAGAAGAAAAAACCTTGATGAAACAATTACTGATAAATAAGCTCATCAGGATAGAATGAATGCAAATATCAGCCAAATCCCTCATTCAAAATGAAGTTCTTACTTGAATCAACTGATACTTCAGTTCCATGGGTTTTTAGTGGAAACCTCCTACTTGAAAAATTACCTGCCTCTGGCAACTGAAAGCCTGTCTCTGTTTTTATTCCCGTTCCAGGTAGCGAAGTATCTGAGCTTCTGACCTTTCTTTTACTGTTAAAGTGACACTCAGCGCTTTTCATCTAACAATATCCTGAGAAGTCTCTAAGGACTCTTGGTTCATAATTGATAAAAACTAATCCTATTTTCAACAATTAATAGAAGTTGATTAAATAATTTGGTCATCTGTAATACAAAACATGGCATATTTAATTTTTGTCTCATTAAGTAATGAGTTGCCCCCATAAGTCATATCACTCAAGGTTAAAAGAAGATAACTCTATTATAACAAAAACATTATACTTGGCTGCTTGCAGAGAGCAGATTTACCTAACACAGTCCCAAAACAGTCTGTTTTGTGCATTTACAATGGCTATTTCTAAAGACATTGTTTTCAGGCCAGTTATGTCAGGCTAACTCACAGAATGTTACAGAAATACAGGTAAATATTTCTCTATTTCTCAGTATTCCTCACACACATGATGATGAACATGGCCTCTGATCCTCAGTACACAATGTGAGCACACTAGAACACTGACATGAGCTGGGCTTCACAAGGACATAGTGGTCACCTTTTAAGATTAGGGCTTTACTGACTTGATGGCTGTACAGTTAAAAAATCAAATCCCTTTGTTATCTAAGATCCTTAGAAACCAGACTGCCCAAATCAGCAGTGACTATCATCTGTTCAAAGGACTGAGAATAACATGGAGACAGAAAATAACTTCAATTTCTAAGTACTCCTTACTGTGATAGAAGTTGCAAACTATGTTCAGAAGTAATGAGTAGCAATCTGTTAACTGCCAATACAGCAGTAATTGTATTGAGAATGTATTACTGAGAACTAAAGATTGACACAACAATCAAATGTGAAACAACACATTCTGTGACCAGCATTATACCTGCAGTGTAAATATTTATGCGAGCATTCTGTCATCACAAGAACATCACTCACTTGCACAACCTTTGTCTTCCTTGTGACTACGGATGATATTAAGCTGGAGCTTAATGAGGAGAGCAGAAAAAAACCATGATGGCGTCAGCACCTTAACTATGCACTCAGTTGGGGAAGAAATGTGCCTTAAGTCAAATGGATTAATTAAATAGACAGAACCAATATCCAGATGAGGCAGTGTCTTTCCTACATTGCACAGCATGTCAGTGCAATTTGAGAACCCAGGTGACCTGACACAGACAGTCAAATTATGCACTCTACCAAGCTCTTCCTAGCTCATCTTTATTAATTTGAGATTTAGTTATGTTAGACCTCCAGCTGTTTTTCAAACTTCCTCCAAATGCAGTTAAGTTGGAAAGTTGACCCTGTAATAGCAAATTATTTTTAGTTGGCATTCATGCATTTCTTCTTGCAATATGCACTGCTTCCCAGACTGAAGGAAAACTGACAAATTGTTTTATTTAGTATGAGTATTATATGAGGGTTTATATACACTATAATTTGATTTTTTTGTGTGTGTGTGTAAAATAGGGCAGGGAGTGTAAAATAAAAAGCAAACAAAGAGATTACTGTACTTAGTGTGGGTATAGTATGCTTTATTCCCTTATATTTTCACTGTCAGTCTACTGTTTCCCCAAAGGTTTGATCAGGCTTTTAATTAACTTGAGCTGGAGGTGATGTGACCTCTAATTAAGTATAATTATATTTCTTCTGGCATTATAATAATGAATGTATCCAAATGAGACTCACAGATCAACAAAACTGAGCAAGTTAGTGACTAATAATGAAGGTTGTCAATAGATGTGAAAAGGGTTTTAAAAAATTTATTCTTAAAATTAATTTAGTATCTTGAGCAGAAATTACTGAGCCAAATTCTCATCATGTGTGTATGGCAGTACACTGTCAAAATCACTGCAACTCCTCAATAAATATCACCTAAGTAGCTGGCCTTCCAAATAATACAGTGATGTTTCATGACGCAGTTCCACTCATTTGATATCCAATTGCTGCCTGCCTATCTATGCCCAGTTATTTTCATTAAGTTCTTAAACTAGGTATGAATTTTAAAAATATACTTGAGAAACTTTAATTTGAAAGGCACTGAATCACATGCAGGAGTGGAAGAGTGAGAAATCCTCTGCAAGTACCTAAGAGTCAGGAGAAGCTGACTGCCTGCTGCCCAGGATATGAAAGCTGCACCACTCACTGATTTTTTTTATGGTGGTTATTATTATTTAATCTATAACAGCATTTAGATATCTCAGGTAATATGAAGTTCTCTCAATTCTAAGCACTGCACAATGATTGGCAAATTACATCCCAACAAGTTTAAAATTGAGACGGATTCTACTTCTGAATGAGATAGAGGGAACAAAATAGTATTTTTGTGAGTGATGAAGATTGACTTTTCCAGGACCACAAATGAAACCTGGGGCAGTTCCAGGAAAATAACTTTGAAATTTTACAGGAAAGGATGAATTCTGAAGCATGCAATTATCCTTTCCTTTCTAATCTCTATTTAACCAATGCCGATGACGTTTTAGGAAGGAAGAATGCTTTCAAAAGCTTATATACAATTAAGAGATTGAGATTTCACAGTTGATTCTAATGCTGACACAGTAACTTCCTTGATGAATATTACTTTGAGTGTGATATGGAAGCAAGTGACATTAAAGAAAAAAATATTTATATGTGGGCATTTGAAAACTAATTCAATTTCTTTTTCCAAAGAATTCTCATTTAGACTGAACTGCATGGACAAATGGTTTCCCTGGGAAAGGTATAAGAAAGGATTGCTGTATTTTCAAATTACTGTTTCCTATCTATGTGAAATCCTACATAATGTTTGGTAGGAACGGTTCAGGAGTTAGTTGCTGTGTTTTTTTCCCATTAAAATCAATTTGGATGGTTCTAGACAGTTAAATAAGATTTCTGGGGTCTTTCTAATATTTGTATTGTAACTTGCATTTTTCCTGAATGCCTGACTTAATGGGAATTTCCTAGGTAATGAAAAAGCTTAAGAGAATTACCCAAGAGTGTCAGCAGTTGGTGGCAAAGAACTCCTGCTTCCAGTTCTCCCGCCTTTGATTTACATGTTAATTAAAGAAGGGATGCTAAATGAGGACCTGTCTGAGAGATCCAAATTAGTTCAATTAAATGCAGCTTCTTTTCCATCAAGCTAAGCAGATGTCACCATAGAGAAAAAAAAAGAATAGTACTGTCCTGGTTTGAGGTAAAATAGGGTAAATTTTCTAGTTTGTAACTTCACTTTTCAGTTAGGCCTCTTCTGTCTGACTAAACTCTGAAATTAACTGCACATTGTTCAGACACTGTTCGCTCCCAGACTGATAAGATCAGGGAATGGTATGCAAGAAGCTCTTATTTTCATTATCCACTATGGTGATCAAGGTCAGAAAGTTTGTCATCCACCCTACTGGTTGGCTGGAAACAGAAAGACATAGAGAAGTCCCACCTGCAAGGAGGAGCAGACAGGGCAGGTGACCCAAAATTGACCAACAGGAGTATTCCATCCCATCTGCCCCATGCTCAGTATAAAAGCTGAGGGAT
>VZTY01009380.1:76141-101504 GCA_013400935.1 Turnix velox | reverse complement strand
GAGCTTGATACGGTTTTGTAAACATTGTATACCTTTTATCTTTTCCTTTTAATTTTATCTATTATTTTATTATCTATTAAAGTAGTTTGGAATTTTTCTAAACTCACAAATCTCCTCATTCCTTCCTCTCCTCTCTTCTGAGAGAGGAGGGGGGGCCCTCTGTCATCTGGGGGGTCCTTTTGGGCCTAAACCAGGACAAGTGCATTCACTCCTATGAGTTGACTGCTACATTTGGGGTTTGCATATTCACACCTGCTGTTATTCTGGCCATCTTGTAATGGCCCAGAGACCATTCACCAGCAAGGGACAACAAGCATAACCCAACAGACATAACACAACAGGTATTTCCATGGCACGAGTGCTACTAAAAGAGAAGTACAAAGCACAACAGGTTAAAAAGATCTTAGAATCATAGGAACATAGAAACACAGAATCATTTAGGTTGGAAAAGTTCCTCAGGATCATTGAGTACAACCGTAAATACTATAAAGCACTATTAAGTCCACTGCTAAACACTGGCACCCAGCACCACATCTATACATCTTTTAGATGCTTCCAGGGATAATAACTACCACTTCCCTAGGCAGCCTGTTCCAATATTTGTTAACACTTTTGTTGAAGAAATCTTTCCTAATATCCATCCTAAAACTTCCCTGGTACAACCTGATGCTGTTTCCTCTTGACCTACAGCCTGTTACTTGAGAGAAGAGACTGAACCTCACCTTGCAACACCTTCCTTACAGGCAGTTGTAGAAAGTCATAAGCCTCCTGCTTTCCAGGCTGAACAATCCCAGTTCCTTCAGCCATTCCTCATAAGGTCTGTTCTCTAGATCCTTCATCTTGCTCAATTATTATTTAAAATTGTTTTCTAGTAAGTCTTCAAAGATGAGCCACATTTCTATAGCACAACTTGGGAAATACTTACATAGTTTCTTTATGAAGAATTTTTTGCACGCTGAAATCTAAGAGTCACTTTAGAATGAAGACAGATTGAAAGGAAAAATGTGTTTGTATAGAACAAGAAAAATCTCTTTCATCCAGGGTGGCTATAAAGGAAGTAGGCAGATAACTGGGAACAGAGCTATCTGGAAAAAAGGTTTGAAGTAAAATTAAAGAAATTAAGAATTAAACTGTGTAGTCATAATAGGTTGGAATGGGAAAGAACTGGAAAAAGAAGAACACTGTAATGCAGAAAAATAGGGAAAGCAAATAGAGAAACTTTTAAAGAAATAACCATTGGTAGACTTCATGAAGGAAGGCTTGAGAAACAGAAATTAATACCGCTACAAGTATCTACATAAACTATATAATGGATTAGATTGGTATTTCTGTGAAGTCGCAGAGTTCTATATATTTATCACTAGCCCTTTCTTTGCCTGAGTCATAAAAGACCAACAGAATAGCATCAGTCCTTTTTGACTTCAATTTATCTGCTATATCTTACAACTTTAACAACTATTTAGCAACAGCCCTATTCTGAGCAGTGGAAAAGAGTCATTTAACTTAAAGTGCCAGTGAAAAAAGAAGTTCTATTTATAAAGCCATATGTGTTTGCTTCATTTAATTTGAATTCTATGCTTATTAAAACTTCTATTTTGGAGCTAGTTTTAATAAAATTAGTAAACCAAGGATGCTATTATGTCAATAATAATATTTTCTCTGCCACTGAAAAAACCCAGCTATCAAAACCAAAACATTTCCTAAAGCACAGCTTATTGTACAAAAAAGATAAATCTAATCTGATTGTATGTACATAATTTTGGAATTCCATTCATCATAAAAGAGCCTTTTAACAATCACCCTACCATAACAGCCACTATAAATTAACTGGAGATACATTTTATTGCTTCAAGAAGATGCGATTTTAATTATTTCCCCATTTTTTGAATGTTTTCTAACATACTTGACTCCTGGTTATTTGGATTAAACTATTGTATGTACTGTATTCCATTTTTTGCAGAATGTTTGTAATCTAGACAGCTGCAATATACAGATGAAATGTAAATGGAGATGAAATACAGGTGCAGTTCTTTCTGTCCTTTATTTCAGATTATAAGAATGGGGAAAATATTTAGTCATTGTAAAGTTACCTTTGCTTGTGTTGTGTCTTGCTTGCTAAACTAATATGCTCCAGCATGCTGTAGCACAAGTTATTTAATATGTGAGTATATTTGTAAGCTGTTTCTTTAGAAAGCTAAAGAGAAATGGCATCTATTGATACCTCTATTTCAGCATCCAAGAATGTTTTGAAGGCAAATCTTGCTAAACCAGAACAAAGTTCTATGCTTTTGCACAGAAAGTGAAATTAAATTTTTGGATAAGAAACATGAAATACACTCATATAGATGAAAAATTAATGTAGTTTTAAAGGCTAATGAGAATGGCCAAACAACAAAAATTCAAGATGCATTCCAGCTGGATCCATTTTACAGTGAAGAAAAGTACATGGCCTCTGAAAAAGAATATGCAATGAATTCATAAGAATTTCATTTTTTTTTGGCTTTGATTTCATGAAGTCCTTAAAATGCTTTGGAGCAACCTTTAGAAAAATAAATAAAGGCAGGACACTATTATATGAAAAGACTACTGCATCATATCACTAGATGCCATTGCAATAATCAGCTATTGAAACAAAACTTCCTAAAGCATAGATTGTTGCAAAGATGTTGGCATAAACAATAAACCTAACATTTTAACTTTTGCAAGCAGAAGCATAAGGATAAATTAAACAGTCTAACAAATGAGCCCTGGTATTTATTCTTTATTTCTAGTAAGCTTGTCCTCCTTTTTTCCTAAACTATTCCGATTTCTATTTTTTTAAAAATAAAATTTCATACCAACACAGGAAGTCTGAATGATGTGTAAATTAGTGCACTATTAGGAGAACTCACTCATTAGGTGTTTTATTTTATTATGGACTATTGATACTTGCATGATTTACCTGCAATACTTAACTGTTTCGGGTGGCAGGTAACTGTTGTTAAGTGTCTTGAAAACTGCAGCAAGTCTTGCCATTACTTGGGAACAGCAGTAATTCTAGTAGTGGTTGGTGTTCTATCAGCAATGAACATTTAGCACCTGAAGGAGTGTTGAGAATTTATATTCACTGTCTTTTGTAATTACCAGCTTTACATGTGAAAACATCTCAATTCTAGATGCTACCTGATCACTAAATCAGGTAAATGTGTGTAGTTTGTAAGTAATTAGGGAAAAAAACCCCAAACAAAAAAGAACTGGTAAAATCATTGAAAGAAGGAATTCCATTTTCATTAACTGTAGACAGACACCCAATCTTTTAAAATAATGGGACCAAATTTGCTGCCTCACAATGAAAATGTTGGTCTGTTTCCCCAGTTCACTGAAAACATTCAAAGACTCTGCAGAGATTTGAAAGAGAAGGGTGAGAACTTCAAAAGATGGTTCCAAATTTCTGTGTTGCAGTGCTCTCTAGAGGTCTTCTTTTCCCACTGGCTGTAGAGGGAGTCCAGGGAAAGACTCCTGATTTAAACATCTCAGTTAGGGGCTTCCAATTACACACAAAGAAGCAAAAAAACAAGGGCAAGAAATCTGTCATGAGACAATTATGTATGCAGTTATATTTTTTAGACTTTCTATGTTCTACTGTTTCGTTTGGGTTTGTTTCTCATATGGATACACTGCAATTAAAAAAAAAATTGGCATAAAAACTGTTGCAGCAGAACGACTGCTATTTAATTATTCTGAAAATTAGAAAAAATGGTTTTACTTTCAATTTCATTCTTCCTCGGAGTTATGAAGGAAGTAATTTAATTATTTCAAATGCCATTCAGATGCTTCTAAACAATTCTTTTTACTTGAAACAACGTGCATAATATGTTCAGTATGCATATAGTAAACTGCATACTTCTATGCTCTTCCCATGTGCTTTTCACCTCACTCTGGGTGTTCTTGCTGTTTTCAGACAACAAAAGGGGATTTATGTGAGTTTTTGCACATGCACTTGCATTCTAAGCTAACTTTCTAAAGGTCAAATGCTAATTTTGTTCCAGAGTTTAGGACCTGGTGTCATAGGCTTGAGTTGGCTGGCAGGTGAGCATGTTGGATGAATATTGCACCAAACTTGTCAAACAGTACAATTAAATGAAACAATTATAAGCCTGTCATTAGTCAATAGGACTTCACAGAACTATATGTCTCTTCTAATTTCTGCAGTGGTTCTATTTCTGTAAGAACTTTCTTGGAAAGAAATAAATTTCTTACTAAAACTGTTAAGATGCCATTAAGTTTTCCTCTTATCACCAGAACCCCAAAAAAACAACCCAGAGTGCTGTGTCTATGTGTTGTAGTTTCAAGATGCATCTCAGATCCTCTCATATTTAGGCATTTTAGTTTCTAAATCCACCTCTGCTGAGACATCATATAAACATTTTCCTGTTTACTACTCAGAAGTTATTTTTGCCTTTTACGGTTGTCTGTCAAAGTCTGTCCAAGCTACCTGGCATACTATTAAGACAGGGAAGAGAGAAACTGCTGTTTTGACAGCTGCCTCAGGTCCCTCAGACTTGATCCAAGTTGACATTTCATAGAACAGTAAAGGTAGAGGCTTTGTGTACACTGACACTTTTTTCATTCATACAAAATGTTTTATCCAGGTGGAAAACAAAAAGCATACTAGTCTCAGCAAAAGAGATATCTGCTCCATTTCATAGTTTGGAATGTGCTACTATTCTAGCTGAAAGCTGGTTTTTATTTCTCTAATAACTGTCTTTTTATCTTCTCTGCATTAATGAAGTGGCAATTTTTATTTAAAAATAAAAATCCAGATGTAAACACCTCAGTCTGTTTAATCCAATTGACAGCAATAGGCAGAATTCAGCAGCATGACAGGAAAATCCATTTTGTATTGTCATTTACTACTAGGAAATCCTATCCTATTCCTGATTCATGACAATTGAAAATCCTCTTTTGAAGGCAATTCTTCATTTCCAACTTACTGTAAATCCTTGCCTGTAAATCACCCCAAGCCCTGCTTTGTTTAAACAGTATATTCTATTTAGCATCATTATTAAAAGTTTGTTTTTGTTATGTAAAACCAGATATTTAGAATTTGCTCGTTTGTTTCAACTTCTTCCTCACCTAACCATTTTAAAGGCTCCATCAAAAAGGAAACTAATAACTGGAAGAGTACTATTATCACATTTTTCCTTGCTGATTATGCTTTATTTTCAAGCTAAAGAAAAATTATTATAAACTTTTTTCACCAATGGCACTGTTTTCCAGTGTTGCTTCCAATTTGGGTAACTAGTTCTTGATATCTGAAGCAGTCACAGCATGATTAAACATAAGTAATGAGCAAAGGTTAGTGCTCAAGTGAAACTCTCAACTGTGCATAGTTCATGTTTTTTACTTAATCACAATTTATTCACGACAGAATCTATGACCTATGGAAATGTTTCAATGGATTAAGTTTGATCTCAAGGGATTTAAGCAACATCAGTCCCATCTTTTTTCTCACAGAGAAGCAAAATAAAAGAGAAATCAAATCTTTAGTATAAATTTACCCACTTTTCTTGATCAAACAATTTTCTTTCCGAACTTCATGAGGAAAACTTCATTTCAAAAACACCTGTTCTGGAGATGGGAACATAGTGAGTGAAGGGAAAATATTTTCATAAGTAAATATGGATATTGCACAAGAGTCTCTAATCAAAACAAAAGTAACAAAAACTAGTCTTCATTACAAGTGCTGAATTCTTAGTGTAAGAATGTGGGGAGAAATGCATGTAGAATTGTTCATTAGACCAGAGAAACTAATTTGAAAAAATATATAGCCATTTGAAGGCACAAAGCTTCTTACCCGGCTAGAGGTCTTCAGGTCTTGGATGCAAGGGCCACCAGTGCACTCAGACATTCAGGACAGTAGACCTTCTGTGTCCATGATGCTTTGTACACCTGAGGGATAGGAAAGCAGGTGACTTGTGGGAGGGAAATCACGATTACAAGACAAGTGCATGCACAGACACAAATATACATACAATATAAAACCCAGCTTGCTCCAAATATTTTCACTCAACAACTTTATGCAATTATTTTAAACAAGCTAAGACTGAATTAGACTGACAAAAGTACTCAATCTACTCAATCTCTTCTTAAACACACAACAAATTTGGAGAACTATTACTTAAACATGTATCTGTACTCACGCAAACACATTTTCATGCATACGAATATATAAACATACACACACATATATGCATGAGTTTATATACACAGAATCACAGAGTCAGGGATTGGAAGGGACCTTGAGAGATCATTTAGTCCAAGGGCTCTGCAGGAGCAGAAACAGAGAAGGGAAGGAAGAAATTTATCAGCCAAGACTTATTGGCCAAGACTGTTTCAGTGAGACACTATGTAGGTCCCTACATTTCTCTTTAAATTTAGTCTGCCTGATATAATATATGGTAGGCAGAAAGAAATACGTTCACAATGGGATCATTTATATTGTGTAAGGATACTAGTGAATGCAACCACCAATATATTCCCAATCCATAAAAACAGAGAGTAGTGTATCACCTTTTTGTAAAACTTCAGTGAGATCCAAGATAAGCCCCAATTTTGCAAAAACATTTAAGAGCCAGTTAGTAGTAGAAATAGTTACCAACATTCACATTAAAGCTTTGTTGTCAACTTGTGTGGAAAAAGTAGTGTAGGACATGTTAGTATACCTATTAGTCCAATAGGAACTACATCTCCCCTTCTGGCATCTAAGCATGACAAATGCAGGCTTTCTCTCAAATAGGAAAGACTAAATTAGGTATCATGTACTCCTTCATTTAGATAAATACATCTACATAAGCAGAAGAAAAATAACTTCTGTGGCAGCTAAAAGAATAACATTTCCAGTGAAAGGGTTTGGACTTGGGAATTTATTTCAATCTTTTATTATTTTAAATGTTAAACACGTAAACATTTTATTAAACCTTTATCAGTTAGGGAAAACAGCATTAAGGTAAAACCTCCTGACTCTTCCTCTGTAGCTTTCTAAGACTGTGAATTTTGAAGACTAGATTTTGAAACAACTGTTTGCACATCTGAATGCTTATCTGCTTAGCATGCTTACTCCTCAAGTATACATCACTGCCATAACGACTAGTAATAGGAAGATCTCATTTCCTCATAATCCATGGGTCATTAACACATTAGAGTGATTCACAGCACCAGTAAATCTGGGTATCTTTTCAAGAAATCTGCAGATGTTCCCTATCTTCTAACAGTTGCTCACTAGATGCAGCACTACCCCAGCCATGAGTCCTCCAGACCACAACTTAAGGTGTCTTTTTGCTTTCCTGCTTTTGAAACAGTAAGTAGGGAGATGCATCTTCAGACTTGCAGCAAGATGACAGAAGAGCTCACAATGAACAAACAGAAGTCTCTCACATTTCAACCATGAAAAGACAGTATGTTAACTCATGGGGAATATGGATATTTTAAACAGTACTTAAATTTAATGGAGAGTATATGAGGCTAACCCAGGATTCCCTTAGGCAGAAGCAATTTCTTCAGTTATATATTATTACTACTCTTCAAAGGTAAGAGGAATCAGTTTAGAGTTAAAAAATAAAGGGTATCAAGAGCTCATTTACCTAGCATGTAGAGGTAGGGAAGAATAACTGCAGAAATTTGTTACAGGCAAAAATAGTTCAGTTTATGTTAAATTTAGGATTTTTTTTTTCTTTTTTATCTTTTCCCTGAAACAACTTACATAGGATATAGCTCACTGGAATACCTTTGGATCATAAAAACAACAGCAATTCTTTCTCATAATATTGTAAAAAATTTATTAGATCTTGAGGAAACCAAGACAGATTGGATAATTAATGTATGTAGGAATTGATATTTCATCTTGAACCTTAAAGGGGAAGCTTCCATCACTTTTGGTCAGTTAACTTCACCTGAATGTTATCAAGCTGCATACAGTATTGACTTTTAAATGACAGTAAAAAGCACACCCACTTAAGTATGTCTAAACAGCAGATGAATGACTGCCATCCCTTTTGATCTCAAGAGACTGTCATAATTTTTTGTAAGCAAAGACTTTTTGTGTATCTTCTTAACACATTAATGTGCTCGTCCAAGAGAGAATATATGGGGTAAGGAGACAAAGGTGACTTACAAAGATTTGTGTAACAGACTGAGAAGATGAAAGTAAAAGACAGGCCCTGCAATTGCTTTTATCTATTCAAGATCAAGAGGGTTTTACCAGATTATCATGAAAAGAAGACTTGACCTCATACATCATGTAGCAGCAAGCTGTGATAGGCAATCTTAAACTCCAGAAAGGTTATTGCAATTCACTTCAATAGTCTAGACATGCTTTAAATATTCGTGTTGCTTGACTATACTTATTCCTGAGGCTCCTTTCTCTTTAAATACCATTGCATTACATTTTCTTTTTATCTGCTGAAGGAGAGAAATACATTGAAGTAGCTCAGAAAATGCCACCAATTAAGTTGCCAAGACATCATTCAGCAAGGTATTTCAAAGTCTTGAAGCAGAGGACTACCTTTGCACTCTACAAAGAATCTCAGTGAATGTTTCAATAATTCAGGGCTTAAAAAGACACTCTCTGGGCACGCAGAGGTTCTAGCAGGCTGATTAAAAGCTGGAGGTCGTTCATGCCCTTGTAGCATCCCATGAAGGAGTGAAAACTCAAGACTGAGTGTTAAAATACAAAGTTTAAATCCTTTCTTCTATCCTATGCTAATCTGCATAGTGTCAAAAATTAAGGGAGAAGTTAATAATATCTTTATATTATAAATACATTTACATTTATAGGAATTCATGTCTCTATATCCTTCAAATATAGTTTTCAATATATATTAAATGTATTGCATATGCCTCTCTGTGCAAGAATATGTATTGAATATACACAAGCGATTTAGCAATGTAGGAGGAAAAGGCATTAGTATTGTTATCTAAGTGAGATTATGGAATTACTTGTAGTGACAAATGCTTGTGTAAATAAGATTTATGTATTTCATCTTTATATAGAGAAGTACTTCACCTGAACTCAAGGCATGTAGAAGTGAAGTATATAGTAGTAGTAGAATCTTCATCAGCTGTCACAAACTTTTTTCACCATACCCATTTATTTGAATTTACTTCACATTCCTAAGGCAGTGTTCAATGAGGTGGCCTTCAGGTTAAATTTGGACATCTCAGTTGTTTATATGGGGGGAAAAAAAACCTATCTTTTTTTTTTTTCATTAGGTGAATTTTTTGCCTTAGAAAAATACATTCTTTAAAAGTGCTTGTATTATTTACTCTTGAGCCAGTGAAAGCTGGCTCATCTGCAATCATTTTGTAAGGCACACATGATATTTCCAAATTTACTTTTGGGGAATCATATTATAATCAAGGCTTCAAGGCAAAATGATCTCTCCCTATATATATTCAGCTAAAATTTTAAAATTACTACTGAAACTAATGTCAAATATCTCAATTTAAGTAGATTAGCTGAATAACAGTTTATCATATAACTGCATAAATTTTTAAACCACTGTTTTCCTCTCCTTGTAGTGTTACATTGGACTTATAGAATGAATTTAATGGTTTCAGCTGCATTACTTTTCTCCTATTACTAAGGTTGCTTTTTCAGAACATTTCTTCATAAATAAGCACTCCTATAAATAATATACAGGCCACTAATCTTGCTCTTTGTTATAATGAATATATTGAGCTTCCCAGATGCCTCCATGTAAGACATTATCTCAGATTATCTTTATGCTTTATTCCTGATTTGTACTGTTATAGTCATGCAGTTATGAAATTAACATAGAAGACGGTTAATCGATATTACAATAATAAAATCACTACTGATCTATACAGGGAACTATATTTGTCCAGGCACTAATTATAATAAGGATATGACAAAACCTTGTTGTCAAATAATGTAAATTTATCAAAGCCAGAAAGATATAATTCTCAGTGGACTTTCATGTGTTCTGTGTTTCACAATTTTCTTTTTTATTTAATTAATAGCCAAGAGATCACTTGGGTCTTAACAGATACAGTTTAAAAACATACTCTGAATTTTACAAAAAATTTTTGAAAAAAGGTTTCAACAAACCAGTAATCAATTTTAACTTTGTATCAACTAAATTTACTGACAGCTCTGTGATTCCTGCTGTGGAACTCCATCCCAAAACACACTGTAGGGGCCAGAAGTACAAATGGATTCAAAGTAACTCTTTGATTAATAATGAAAGTGCAACTACAGTCTCCTGGGACGTCACTTGTTTTACCACTTTCAGTCCATTATTTTATTGAATCTTATGTTATATTTCAGTCTTCACAACTGGACTTTGCAGTATCACATTTCTATTAAAACCAGCTGTTGTGTCATTTTAATGAATTTTTTAAGCAGTAAATTGTTCCAAAATATTTTGGCTTGTTCTCTCTTCTAAATTTTTCTGTCCATACAGGCAAACTAAATCTTGTCTGATGAGGAAACTTCAGCTCTGAAAGTGTCTTTTTTCTACATTCCTAAATCCATGGTTTTTCTGATCAATTAATACCTCCACCTCCATAATAACAGCTTGCTGACAAAACCTTCCCTTAGCTTTGTTTCATTTCTTGGGACAGCCTACACAAGTTCTAGCTGCTAAAGTAGGAGTATTTTGTGAGGCTCAATAACACAATAGGTCAGGACTTCCAGGCCCACTCTGAAAATAAAATATCTATTTTAAGACTTTTATCACTCTTTTTAGTAAAAAGAAGAAAAGCAACTGTAGGTATAGAATGCATCAGGTAACATTTACTTCCTTCAAACTGAGAACTATGGTGTGCCATATTAATGCCCATGCATGCACCTGCCCATGAGGGAGGCCTCACAGTCAATATTCATCCTGAAAAAACAGCCTTTTCCTATCAGATTGAAACATTTCTTGAATCTTCAGCTTGACAGATACAGAGAGCTCTTGAATCTCTACCACTCAGCTTCCAAAACAGCCTCACTGCTTAGAGCTGGGACTAGATGACACATCAACCTCTCTTTTAATAAGCTGGCCAGTTTCCCATTTTTGGTTTTATTACATTCATGTTTCCTTGTCTCTTTTTCTAGTGCTGTCTTTCAGACTGCACTGTCATACACCCTCATCAAAATCACTTCTGTGATCCCTCATTGACAGGAGAGGCTTTTCCCACTTTATGACAGCTTAATAACACAGTGATTCCAGGAGAGTTTCTCTGTTGAATCTGAAATACTTGCTGGCACTTAGTATGTTCTGTATTTAAAATCCCATATCGTATCAAATCCCATGATAAAATACTCAAAACAATCCGAGGAAAAGACTGAAAATTGCTAATAATCACTGTTTAAACTAAACTTTAAAATCTTCTCTGCTACTTGATGTGACTGATTCATTTGGCAACAAAAGGCAGAAGCCCTTTTTTCAGGAGCAATTTTCTATTTAGTATATGAAAGAAAAGCAACAGAATTAGAATTACTGTTCATTCTTAGAAGAACCTATATCTGAATGTTAATCCCTTCCAATAATTTTAATGTAACTACACAAAACAGAGTATGATGCAGAGCCAGCTTTCACTGAATGCATAGCTACACTAAGCCTGTTTACTGTGTTTCACAGAGAACACTTACAGTTCAGCCAGGTTGGCTTACAAAAATATCAGCCCAAACAAGTAACAGTGAAGCACTCATGTGCATAGTCTCAATTCAGTGTTGAGCTGTTATTTAATGAGACACAACCAAAGGCAAGAATTTGCAAATGAGAGATAGAAGTACTATAATTGCAGTACATATCTGCAAAATGCGCTGTAAGAAACATGCAGGACATTCACTTGCACTACTTAGAGTTTTCCAGAAATCCTAACACAAATATAAGAGCTTAAGGTTTTCATACAGAAGTTGTAGTCATTGTGTTAAATATCATGCTGGCAGAAAACAACAATATGTCATCTATAAGTTAATAACCCTTAATATTTATGAATGAGAAGTTTCCTTCTCATCCAAGTGTCTCAATCACGTAATCTCAAGTGTTCCCTATTATAAATGCCTTTTCTTCAGCTTGGGGAGAAACGAGATGAAGCATGAACATAGCTGTTATGCACCAGTTCTGATGACGGTAGGTTGATTTTATACTCTTCTATTGCAACCAAGTATCATTTGCAAGGCACTAAATTCAGGAATTTCACTTGAAGCAGATGTCTAGTAGATGTCTAATTCAGCTCATTACATTCTCTGGTTTAGAAAGCATTTCAAGAAAACCAAATAAAGAAGGGACTGAGATATAATGGCAGTAGAGCTGTACTTCTATAGCCAAGAGTATATCCAGAATCCACATATTCATCTGTCCAATGTAGTCCAATTTTCCAGGGAAAATCAGCTCTGTGATGACCTAGGTAGTAATAAATAGTACACCGTAGATTCATTAACCCAATGCACAACCGATAAGGTTGCAATATATTTTGCACTTAAATCGAATCTACTGGCTCTCATTAATGATTCAGACTTCATGCCAGAGGCTGGCATTTGTAGGGGCATTTTTTTTTCCTTTCTTTTTAATATGTAATAGGAAGCAAACATTTGTTTGTTCAAATATAGTTTTCAACATATATTAAATGTATTGCATATGCCTCTCTGTGCATTTGTTGCAACATTTGTTGCACTGAATTTCATTGTCACTTGTGCTTTGCAGTTTTAAAGTCCTCAGGGCTGCTGCATCTATTCCCTGAGGATCCAGAACAGTGCCACCATAGAAGCCCTAGACAAAAATCTCAGATATGCTCATACATTTCCATAATCTCTATGTGAGATGCAATGGCATTTTTTGTACAGGAAGAAAAATAAAACATGACATCACTTCAAGGACCATTATCTACCAGTCTCCTCTCTGGACTGGCATGTGGAGAATCATGTCCAGAGAGGTTGCTGCCAGCAGAAAACGGCTCTACTAAAAGGGAGCAGCCCATGGAGAGAAACCCAGACATATGTGCTGCTTTGCATCTTAACTTACACTCCACTAAACTTTGATTTCCACTTTAGTACCAGACATAAATCTGTTTGAATAAGCAAAGAGTGATCAATCAATCAAAACTCCTAAGTGAGGAAATGTAATGTTTGAGGGGAAAAAAATATCCTTTTTACATCTGAGCACACTCTCCAGTTCTCAGATTTTATGGAAAGAGGATGAACAAGCATATATGAGGCAGATTTATTCCAGTAAGACACATTTGTGCTATTTTATTTTTTTTTGCCCAGATTGTTCTAGGTGAAAATCAAGACCGAGTCCATAGGACTACTCAGAAATATCTGTGCATATCTGTAAATGTTAGATTTATAGCAAAAAAACTAATAAAAAATTTCAATATGGAAATAAAGGGAACAATCCTTTCTTCCAACTCATGCCTTCAATCTTAGTGATCTTGGATGAAATAGTAGCTCTAAAATGTAAACATATGTGAATTATTTATCATTAAATCTTTAAGATCTATCCATTTAAAAATGCTATAGCTGTTTGTTTGATTTTTACTTAGCTAGTAATACTGTTTCACAGATATAGCATGGAACTAGAAGTGATTTCCATGTAGGAAAGGATTTTTGAAGTAGACTGTTCTTTTCCAGAAGTAATGAAAATTTCATTATGCAAAGTCAATTTACCCAAACAACCCTGAAGGACAGGATTTGCAGGTGAATTAAAACCCTCTCTTTGCATTTTCAAAATTCAAAGGGCCAAACTGATGTTTCACAGACTAGCACTCCAGTGCAAACGATTTTTTCCATTGTTTATTCTTGGCTAAGAAATCCTAAAAGGAGAACTTTGACTCTTAGTGTTTAATTGGCTTCTGGGTCTGGGCAGCTATTAACCAACATAAAGCTGCAAAAAAATTGAACTTGAAAGGAAAAAAGTAAAAAGCATTCCCAATTGGTTTTGAAGCTGCACATGTCTAAAAGCCAGTGAAAATCCATCTTTTGGATCCAAAAGACAAGAGATCAGTTTTATCCAGTCAAAGCACATGATGTTTGGGAGTCATTAATGACTTTATGACAAAATGGATATCATTCATCTGCAGGTATAAATAAGTCAATGAAGGTTCAATTTCTACAAAACAGTATAGAGCACAAGAAGATCTAAAGTTTGATTTATTTTTCAGCAAGCCTTTGTGCATTGTATTTTAAATGTATTCATTTTTAAAATGACGTCCTGGAAAAGAAGCAGCACCTTTATAGCTTGCCCCTGTCAAAAGTCTAAGAGCTCAGGGTTTTATGCTTATTTAATTTTGTATCCTCTGAACACATGATACTTAATCTCTTACAAATGCCTCACTGCTGTCAAATGTGGCATATGGTGAGGAGTCAGTAGAACTGGTCTTTACATCAGGTTGAGATAACTGTAACACAGAAAGAAATGGGGTGTAAGGACTCACGATTGCCAACAAGCTATTACAATGAAAAAAATACTTTATTGCTAATTGCTTATTCACAGTTTTCAGCAAGAGAGGAGAATCAGCTTGCTGGGTATAGCAGAAGGCACTAACCCACTTGTAAGTGTATCTGAACAGCAAATATTTGCAGACTAAAATAAGATACACCAATTTAAATTGCACTGAATTGTACATGAAGTCAAGAATCTCTTTAATACATCAAATGAAATAAATCAACCAAAAATCTAACCTAGTCTGTGTGGGCAGGAAGGGAATAAGAGAAATAAGGATTCATACCAGGGGAGATGCTGACTGTGTTGTGTATGAGAGTATTTGGTATCTAAGCCATACTTCTACCACAGTGTCTTGACTGTTTAAAAGTCTATGGATAGGAAGAAGCTGGAGTAGATGCTCATTTCCATTGTAGTTCCTTCGGTATTCCTTAGAAGACAGAAACAAGGAGAACTTATAATATTCTCATATTGACAGAGAGAAAACTGCATCCATTGAAAAATGTTAAAGAAAACCATCTAACTACCTTGTAGCAGGAAGTTCAGGCCCATTTAATTTTCCTTACATTAGTTAAAAAGATCCACCAGGGATACCTATTGAGTCTTAATGTTCAAACTCCTCAAAACCAAAAAGGAAAGGAAGCTTTTGCATTGTCCTATAACAGAAATTATATCAATAATTCTGCACTTCCAGACACAATCTATTCATCAATGTAATTGACTGAGAAATAAACAAACAAAATACATATTTTTTCATCCTAAACATATTAGAATTGGAACTGTGACAAACAAGAGTTTGCCAGTATTTATTATGCACATTCCCTCTGCAATATGAAAACATCAAGTTGGAGACTTATTTATAAACTAGTGCTAATTTCTATTCTGGTTCTCCTATTTAATGCAAATGGTTTCTTTTTTAAATAAGGCTTTTCTTTTAATTTACATTTAATGAAACTTTAAGATATGTTTAAAGTCTCCTTCATATTCTCTTTTTAGCTCAGAACCCTGCCTGACCTGGAATTGCCACAGAGAATATCAATGTATTTTGGAGTGAGAAAAATACAAACTAACACAATCTCTTAGAAGTTTTAAAAGAATTAAAGCTGTAATTTTAAAGGCGATTAAAGCCTAAGTTAATTTTATTGATGTTTAAGTTGACAACTAGAATGTTCATTTTTCTGGATAAAGGGTATAAAGATTTTATGAATGGTACGTTGGTAGAACATACACGTCTATTTTTTTTTCAAATATTAGCAAAAAATCATTTTGAAGATGAACTATTAATATTAAAAAGGCTGAAAGAATGGAATCAAATTTAGATTTCAAATACTGTGATAGTAAGTACAAGATGAAGCTGCTGTTAGTCACCTTTAGGAAGTAATCAGCACAGAATAGCACAATCATAAGTGGAGGCCACTAGCTTAAATACCATGACAATTATGTCAAATGAATTTTAACACACAAAGTGAGGATCAGGACTTGGCTTGATGTGCAAAGTCTAACGTCTGTCTTTATGAGGATTCCACCTGCTAACACTGCCAATTGGGGCCTCACAAACCCCACTTCAAAACAGAGAGAGGAGCTTCTGTTGTTCTCATCATTTTGGCTTTGTTTTCCAATTACAAATTTGATTCACAAAATGAACAGAAATTTGGAAGAGATTTAAGGATTTCAAAGAGTCTTCCCAAAGGTGATCGGTGGCACGATGCCAGGGTGAGTTTGGAATGAGAAAATCAGCCTAATTTAAAATTCTTATCTGGTCTTATTCAAAAGATAGACAATAGTTGCTGAAGCTGTGTTTCCAGAAGGATATCCTGCACAAAGCAATTTAGGTTACTAACACAGAGAGTAGAGAAAAGCAACTCTTCAACCCACACAGTGAATCAACAGGAAGATCCAGCTTTCTCTGGAGGAAAGGGGAAAATATGTGTAAAGGAAAATGTTTCCTAAGATGGCTTGAAAACATAACAATGGTTCAAAAAAGGGATCTGATAATAGAAAAAATTTAAGAGGCGAGCTATAGATAATTTATAGCAAGCTGGCCAAGGATATTGAGGAAGCTGTCAAGGCCTCTTGCACATGCTAAAAATGAAGGCCAAATATTCATAAAGTTAATCCATGCTGCCATCATAATAAAACCAAATGAGCAACAAGATTTGTTTACAATTAAACTCGTATCTCAGTTCCTTTGACACATCTTTAGAAAAGGGAAGTACAATTAAACAGATGATCATGCACATCAAATAAGATTTTACTAGGTGTTATCAGATAGTAATTTCTGTCTGTTGGACCCCATCTTGCTGCGAGATATATTTGTCTTTTGCTATGAAACACGAGTTCACACATAAGAACTCTAGCTTACTAGCATCTTTCCCAATAGGCTGGTAGAAAATGGTGTCAAAATAATAAAGTGAACAATAAAGATGGCAGTGGAATGAGACACCGATCTGTATTTAGCTCTGCAAGATTATAAGATGGCACCAGTGATGCATAGGTTGATACTGGCTGACATCTTATTTCACTGTAAATTGAAAACAAGATTACTGTCTCTGAGAAGAAGCAGATGTCAGAGTCATGGAGGATTTGAAGAAATACTGAGATGTGGATAAGGCCAAACAAAAGTATTATTTAGTGTCCCAAAAGATGCCAGCTTTTCTAGAAAATGACACCAAATTCATCTATGATTAGTCGGTGTGACTGTAACTTTCAATTTTGTCTCAAAAGACCTTTGCTTCAGTTTTATGAGGTTGTCAACCCCAATGGACACCTACTGAAGAGAACTGCAGCTCCATAATGAATGGCAGAGATAATGGGTACCAGAAATAGTGGAACTGATAGGAAATGATAGCCAGACAGGATGAGTTACTGTCCAGGTAAACATTTGCAGAATATTAATATCAGAAAAGAGACTATCAAGTCTAATAACCAGTACAAGTCACCAAGAATATTTATTTAGCATTGTTTAGCATTCTCCTTATTTAGGCTAGCTGTAAGAATGCAATACATGCTGTCTTATCTGTTTGAGAAGATTTTATTTAAAAAAGTGACTTTTAATTGGTAACTCAGAGGCAGCAGGAAGTCAGACAATGAGTACAGTAGACATTGCAAGCACTTTGTCTCAGAGATTATGCCTTTGCTGTCAAACAACAGCTATATCCTTGGAACTCTTACCATGAACATTTTCTCTGCATGAACTTGGTTTCCTCAAAAGCCAAGCCTCAATGTGATTCTGGGAAAATGTAATTTAAGGCCCATAAATAGGGGCTGGAAGGCTTTCAGAGAAGGAGCCAGAAGGCAAAGCCACGATAGACATCTTGAACCATGTTAATCACACAAGAAGTATCTCTTCTTTATGCCAGGAAGATCTATTTGATGACTGCAAACTACAGAAGAGAGGAAAAAATGATTACATTAAAGGTAAAAAGTGGATTACTTTGATAAAAACTATGTACTTTTTTTAGAGAATTTGAGCCAAGCTACTTTTACTCTACTGGATATTTTCCAGTGCTGTACAATCTGATAAGTACCTCATTTGTGTCTTTTTAATTTTTTTAATGCTGAATAATCCATGGCCATATAAACCAGTTTGGCAAAAAAAATAATTCAGTATATTTTTTTACTGACATTTGTATAAAAGCCATTTTTAAGTTTATGACAATTTGGCCTTTATTTTATAGGCTGATGTTTGTTATCTCCAGGCTCAGTTTAACACAATCCCGAAAACCATTTAGGTACACTTTCATTCACTACTTTGACTTGCTAGGTGCCTCATAAGAAAATAACAAGCATTTAAGCCAAATAAATAGGATTACTATAAATTAAGCTAATCAGATCACAGTAAAACAGTGATATAATGTGTGATTCCTAGTAATTCATTGTAAGTCAGATAATTTTACATTTTCTTGTTTCTAATAATTAAGGAATGAAAGATGGATGGAAATTATACACCTCAAATAAAGAGACACACTTCAATTTATCTGTACTGCTGTCCCAACCATCCTACACTGCACATATTCAGTTTTCTAAGATAAAATTGTTTAAAACCCAATAAAGTCAGACAGTATCTGATACAACTAGGAAGCTGCCTGTTAACTCTGTCCTCAGTAGTCCAGTATGAAAAGCAGAGAACAGACATTCTGGATTTAAAATATCACATAAGCAGTCATCTAGGAGTAGTAGCAGCAGCAGCAGTTGCTGTTGTAGAACTTACAGTACTTGTAGATGCAACACTAGGAGAAATTACCTCTTTGAAACTTTATTAGAGACAAGGTAAAGAAATTATATCTAAATATATCTAAATGATATATATCTAAATATATCTAAATCTAAATATATCTAATATATCTAGATATCTAAAGGAACTCTTCTAAAACAGGATTTATGTCTGAAATTTTGTATCATAGATCCATCCTTTCATATGCTGTAGACTTCTCTGTTGTCAGAGAAGCACCTCTGCTATTTTTTACCCATCTATGTTCCCTTGCTAGCATTGCCTTACTATGCAACATATTTCAGAAAGTGATGGCATACTATAAAGATTTCAAAAAGAGGTTCGTTTAAGAAAAGACTTTACAAAGCTGTCTTGAAATTGCTCAGAAATTATAGTTTTGATTCATGAGGTGCAAGTACACACCTCCAACTCTCCTCTTGACACAGATGTAGAGGATTCAAGGAGTTCCGTTGTCACTGAATTGATATACAGCTTTCATCAAATACTATATGCAAAGTTTTCAAACAGATTATATGTTCTGCAAGGTTCATCTATAATAATAGGAATTGCCATGTTGCTAGGTTTCCATTCTCTCTTCCATGCAGTTGCTAGTCAAATTATTGCTTTATACAAAACATTATAAACATTATAATCAAATACCATTTAAAATTTGTGCTAGTGCCATGATGTTATATCTGAACCACTCTCAAAGCTGCAATAAACTTTTTTATCAGTGCTTTTCTTATGAAGTTTGGTTTTCTTTGGGTTTCTATATGATTCATGAGTGTTTATGTGAACTATAGATGTATTTGATAAAGGCAATAAGATAATTAAAACATGACTATTTTATATTGAGAAATATGAAGGCAATTAGCAATGTAATAAATTAAAGGTTATAGCAATTGCACACATTTTTACTTCATCTGTACTTATAAGCATCTTTGCATGTGTACTATTTCTTTTCAACATACTGGCTTACAAAATTTCTATTATTCCCTGTTTACAGTTTCAAATCTCATTCACACCAGTTACTGTAGCATTTCTTTTTCCACTACTGTAAAGCATAAAAAGCTTTTTACGTGAAGTAAAACTGTGCTCTGTCTAGGTCTATAATATTTACTGTGTTGCAAACTCTCTTATGTATACAAAATCCAAACTAATGTGAATAACAGTGTTTATTCTCAAAAGAAACTCTTCAAACCACTAATTTGCACATTATTTAAGGAGTTTCTATAGCCTTACTGAAAATGGGAATAACTCAAAATGTGTTACTTAAAACAGTCTGTGCCCACTACCCCTGGTCCTGGCACAAGGTGCCAATGAAAAGACACTGACTCCATCTAATATGTGTCCTCACTTCTGATATTTATATATACTGTTCAGAACCCTTTTCTGATTGTTTTTTTAAGGAGCATGGATCATTTGAAGGCCTGTCTAATTCTTCTTTATGTGCATTAATGAATTGATTGGATAGGGATATATGGTCTGCATGGGGCTGCCAGTTGCCCTGCTTCAGTTTCAGTACAGTTTCTGAGCATTTGATAAATACCAAGTGAATCATTAAGTCCACAATGATTCAATCAGGAAAGACTGCTAATCTAGACTTACCATGCTGGTTTATTTTGTGGGTTTAAAGGCTAGTGTGACAAACAGACTTGTAAGTTCATTTTCTTTTATTAGAACTATCAGCTCAGTTTTCTCACAGTATACCTCAACACAAATACCAATGCTGAAAAACAAACATCCAATTTTTCACACTGGAGGTAGGAAAATACTGGAAAGATTTGTCCAGGGAAGCTGGGAACTATTCATACTTAGAACTCATCTAAACAAGGCTGTGAGCAATTTGATCTATCTGGCTCTGCCTGGAGCGTGAAGCTGGACTACATGTCCTCCAAGGAACCAATCTAAACTTTTTTGTAATTTTATGGTTCTATTCTATCACACCTCATATCATAAAAATCCCTCTGTGTTAGAAAGCATATTGGTAATGATTAATATATAATTAACATATTGTAAATATGACTAGGTACCTATGTTGCCTTCTGTATTAGTACCAGAAAAAGACCAGATGTTTATGTTATCACAGCTGAAAGCTGAAAGCTTTGGTCAATGAACAACAAAAAGCAAAGTCATTATGCTACAATCCTTCAGTTATAATGTAAAAAAAATAAAGTGGCAATTAGGAATATAGAAAACCATTTCTCCAGAAAGTTTTGTCTTCCACAAGAAAAACTAGACTTCCTCTCCCTTTAGTACCTCTAGCAAACACCAGAAGTACATTTAAAAATTATTCCTTTAAATCTCCTTCTAAATTCCAAATGGTAAGAGTGAGCAATCTAAAACACAGAGGGAAACAGATTTACCCTTTAAAGATAATTTAATTCTGGACAACTATCCATTCCATCTGTCAGCAGCAATATAGTGTTCCATGATACCACAAAAACATATAAAAAATAAAATATGCACTTGAAAATTACATTAAGCTGAGGCTTGAAAGGTGAAATGCCCTCCATCTGCATGTGATGATTGAGTAACCAGGCTCTGTAGTACCTACTCCAATCACAGACTGGAGGTACAGAGTTTTGTCAGGGACCTACCTGCTGTGAAGAGGTTGGAATTCATACATGAAGGAATCCTGTTGGTACCTTTTTGGTGCCTGCACTTCACCAAGTGATGGGAGAGACTGAAGTTTGTTCTAGTGCTCCATTTTGGTACCATAACCATAATGAATGTTTACAGGCAATGAAATTTACTTGGCTGATTCTCTTGAACGTACACTGATGATATGAGCCAAGGATGACTCAAACCTTGCATTACTAATAGGACCCCATTGATGCCCGAGGAACAAAATGCTGAAGGACTTTTCTTCAACTCCTGGACTTGGGCACTCCTGGCAATGCTGCAGGACGGGATGTCCACTTTCACTTAACTGTGAAGTAAACAGCTTTAAATACACCCATGGTATATTCTAGCATATACAATGTGTCCCTGAATGATAAAACCCAGTAGATTTAACAGCTAAAAACAGCCACTGCAAAGAAGGAATTGCTAGTTTAGATATACCTTTTGTACCTTCTCACACTGATCTACAGAGGTGAGTTTAGCAGCATGTCAAAAATGCATCTATTCAGTTGTGGTGCTCTAAGCACCTTAATTAACTGGTATGTGGTATTCAGTGTTAAGCAGGTAAAATTAATGCTGAATGGAAAGGCTTGAGGTTTTCTGGCAAAACTTTATTTATAAAAAACATACATAAAATCTAATTGTAAATGTTCTAGAAATCAAAAAAGGTAGAGGTTTTCTGTTTGTTATTGCAGCAACCTTTTGCACGAACAAACTAAATCCAGAATCAACCTCATTTGTACAAAGAATAATGCCACACTGTATATGAATGTCTCTTTGGTGCTTGTAAAACAATAGGTTAGTGACCTGCTTCTGAAATTTGGACAAGGAAAATTAATCAGATTACAGCTTTGCCTGCAGCTTGTATCAAGACCAATGATTGATATTTATACTGGAAAAGGAAAAATAATTTTTACACTGAAGAGGAATGTGAACATAACACAGTTTAAAAATGGTTTAAGCCAATATTCAACCTTACAGCAGCATACAGTTGTTTAGAAAGATTTTTTTAAAAGCTGTGATTTTAGAAATACTAAAACCCACAAATTAGTCCACAAATTAGGAACTTGACTACAAAGTATCTGGGTAAGATTTCTAAAAGCACTTTTGTCCACAGCTTCCTGAGTATCTAAATGTGTCTCGCAAATGGAACTTTCCTACATTGGAACACTAACTTTTCAAAGCTATCATGGGAATTATAATTTAAGGAGTTAGACTTGTGATCTCCTGCAAATCAATCAGGTGTCCATCAACCCAATTTTTGTTACTGAATGAGAACAAAAAGATGACAGCAAGTAGCATTTATTAATATAACTGCAATGAGGAGAAACATACAAATTAAATAAATCACAGATACAAGGAGAAATAGATAGCATTTTTTAATTATTATTTATTTTAAAATCTAAAAGCTCTAGGAACAATTGAAATAAAGAAATAGAAGTTTATAGTGTCATATGAATTTTTCCACTAATTGTGGAGCTTTACAAATGAAAAAATAAGTTTGTTCAGTATAACATTTTCAGTGAATCATGTTTAAGGTGACATTATGCTATTATACTACAAAGCCATGTAGTAGAGAAAGATAATGACCTCTTTGAAATCTTAGATTCTTTCAATGGAGTATCTTCATACAGCAGTAATTTGATATTCTGCAGTTTTAAAATGTAATTGAAAGCATTTTTTATTGCATACATTGTCATTACATAGACACACAGCCTTAAATTGACAGAGCTGCTTAACAGTGGACTAAAAATGAGTGATTGGTTAGAAGCAGCAAAAGACACTGATGGAAAAAAAAGAAATTTAAACACTGTAAATTTTAAGATAATGACATTATTCTTCAAGGTATTTTTTTTTTCTTTGCCAGCATTCAAAACAGTCTGTATTAACAATAAATGCTTGCAAGATTTTCCTAAACTTTCATCTGGCAATTTAGCGAACATTGAAACCACTTCACAGTCCCACTTTCCCTACCAGCATTCTCCTTTTTGTTATCTATTTTCACTCCTACTGCAGCCTCCATGTCAGCTCTGAACAGTTTTATGGAGTATTTACAAACGAGTGAAAGTTTAACTGTCTTTCTGTTTTGACATTCTTTTTTGCCACTAATTCAAGACAAATGTCTTAAAATGTATGCTTTTTTTCCTAATAGAATAACAAACATCATAGATAAGAATTCAATCATGCTTCATTTTTTCCTAAACAATCTTAGACCAATAATTTTTATTCTACACTATAACAAGTAATAGGAATTTTTTTTTTTTTTGCTAATCTCTGAAATCTAAATCTACCTCAGTTTTCTTACTTTATTTCAGCAGTTCCCAAGAGACTATCTGACTTCCACAAATCCTTACATTCATAGACTCAGAGACAATCAACAGAAAAGGTATAAACCCAAACAACTTGTAATAAAATAGATATTTTCTGTTTAGGAAAGGAAGTTTTGTGATATTGGTCCTGTGACAGCGTTATGAGTAAATTTTCAACAAAGTTTTATGGATGTATGTTCTTCCCGCAGCTTCTACTTTCTTTTACTATGCACTATTTGCCTCCCTAATCAGCTGTAAGAGAGAGAAAATGCAGTGACAAATGGTAGGCACCATCATAAACATAATGAGACCCTGACTACCTTTGAAGTCAGTGGTTTAAGTTATACTTCTGCCACAGAGATTAAGTCTCAGCACACTATACAATGTCCTCTTCTTTGCACAAGTCCATGACGTTCAATAAATAAGAAGGTGAGTTTTCTCTGTCAGAGACATAAAAATGGTATGCTGCACCTATGCAAGGAGCAAATGATTTTTTGAAAAACTGGGCTCTTTGGTTGTATTATGTATAACAGTTCTTACCACTGTAGTTCATCCATCTAGATAAAATGATACCTATTTCCTCCTTAAATGTCAAATATGTAATATATATTTTTTAATAGAAAGGATACCTTAGGGTACATTCTAATGTACTCCCTTTCAATTAAATTTTATTATTATGACCTTTATTCCAACAATAATTTAATGTTTTAATTAAATTTGCAACCATTTTCATTGCTGCAAGATGTCCTTCATCTCTCTGTACTGTAATTTAATGAAGTGGTTTTCAATCACAATCAGCAATATCTAACAATAAAATTTTAATACCATTTTTTGGGAGTCTAGGCAGATCTTTCATGGTTCAAAACAAACTTCATATCAACGCCATGACAAAAAATAATTTTGTCCTTTTCTATAACCAAAAAATACCCACTTTTTGTGGTATCTTTGTCAGCCATGTCTGAAGAAGTAGAATATTAAGTATTCCATTTAAAAAGCCCTTAATTAAGAAAATGAGATCACAAGAAAACAAAAAAAAAAGAGAGTGTTACAAATGTGATAGCAACTTGGTAAAGAATGTCCAATGGTTAGTATGCCTCTAAATTTTGATTTATGACATGGTTCTTATTAAAAATAAAATTTTAATGCAGATACTAAATTGAGTATTCTTAAACTTAGGTTAAACAAAGAGAAGTGCAAGGTGCTACACTTGGGCCTGGCCAATCCTTGTTACCAAAACAAATTGTCAGGCTAAGAGACTGTTCAGCCTGGAGAAGGCTAGAGGGAGACCTCATAGTAGCCTCCCAGTAACTGTAGGGGAGCTACAGGAAAGCTGGAGAGGGACTGTTTATAAGGGACTATAGCAATTGGAGGAGGATCACTGTTTTCAAACTAGAGAAGGGCAGGCTTAGATTAAAGGTTAGAAAGAAGTTCTTTACCATGAGGGTGGTGAGACACTGGAACAGATTGCCTGAAGACGTAGTGGAGGCCCCACCCCTGGGCACGTTCAAGGCCAGGCTTGATGAGCCTCTGAGCAACTTCATCTAGTACAGGATGTCTATGCTTACAGCAGGGGGCTGGACTAGATGGCCCTTGAAGGTCTCTTCCAGCTCTATGATTCTATGATTCTAGAGTTTTAATACTTCAAATTTCAAAACAACATTTGCAGGGAAAATATCCATAGCCCTATGAAATAAGAATTATGTTTTAACTTCTTCTGACAACATTACAGTATGTCCTATCCAGACATTAATGAAAGGAATCACAGAATCACAGGGACTAGAAGGGAC
>VZTY01009380.1:50441-75476 GCA_013400935.1 Turnix velox | reverse complement strand
ATACTGGAACATGTTGCCCAGAGAGATTGTGGATGCCCCCTCTCTGGAAGTGTTCAAGGCCAGGCTGGATATGGCACTGAGCAGCTTGATCTAGTGGGAGGTGTCCCTGCCTATGGCAGGGGGGTTAGAATTCAATGATCTCTAAGGTCCCTTCTAACCCAAACTATTCTATGATTCTATGTGGTCTCACCAGGGCTGAGCAGAGGGGAAGGAGAACCTCTCTCAACCTACATCCCTTCTAATACATCCCAGGATGCCATTGGTCTTCTTGGCCACAATGGCACATTGCTGGCTCATGTCATCCTTCTGTCCACCAGAACACCCAGGTCCCTTTCCTTTACACTGCTTTCTAACAGCACAGTTCCCTACTTACACTGAAACACTGGGTTGGTCCTGCCCTGATGCAAGACTCTACACTTGCCTTATTATATTTAACTGAATTTCTCCCTGCCCAGCTCTCCAGCCTGTCTAGGTCTCACTGGATGGCAGCACAACCTTCCAGTGTATCAGCCAGCTTGGTGTCATCAGCAAACTTGCTGATAGTGCACTCTAGTCACTCATCCAACTTGTTGATGAATATATTGAACAGACCAGTCCCAGTACTGGTCATTGGGTGACTCCACTAGGCAAAGGCCTCCAGCTAGACTCTGCCCCATTGACCACAACTCTCTGACTTCTGTGCTTCAGGCAGTTTACAGTCCACCTCACTACTCTTACCTCCAGACCACATTTCCTCAGTAAAGAAGGTAATTACACAACACAGAGTAGCTGTGCAAATGGGAAAGCAATGACCTCAGAAGGTCCCTTCAATGCATTCTATTTTTCTATAATACCAGCAAGAAAAAAAGGGTCAGAATATTTAATTTGGAAAAATAAGACAAAATACTACTGCATCTTCTTTATACAAAAGCAGTAACATTAATTCAGCAAATTTTTGTGTGTGAAGGGGTAAGTGGAGCAGAAGAAACAGACAGACCATTAATATTATTAAGACATCATCTTACAAAAAAAATCCAGTATTTTGTTCTCTTTAGTGCACATAAATGTTTCTTGAAAGCATCTAATAGCCTTCTGCTCCTTTTGTGGTATTTTATGAAAAATGCATGCAGGGAAAAGTAAACAAGGATACTGAGAAGTTAATCTTGTTTTTTACTAGGAAATTATGCATTATTTTAAAAATAAAGTATCAGGTGAAAAGCAAAATATTCAGAACACCTAAATCCAAGGAAGCATTGTCAGGGTCTGACAACACCAATTTTTAAATAACACTCCTAATTGCTGATGCCAAACTTTACAGGAACTGGCCTCAGTTCCACCTTAGTCTATATATCAGGGCACAAGAAGACTTCTAGACTTGGGTCAGCAGATGGATCCAGACTTTATAGTGGTCAAATGAAAGAACCTTAGCAGTTTGCATTGATAAGATGAAACATTGCAGATAACTGAAGTGCAGACCAAAACCAATTATGGACACATCTAAACACTGTCATTATTTTCTGAATGTTCTCCTTTAATTTCCTGCTGTCATTGTTTTCAGTGCATTTCAGCCATAACTTTGTAATGAATGAACAGGATTAATTGCTCTTGTACTCTAATAGCTTCAACTATGCTCAAAATTCTCTTCTGTCTCTTGGCAGAAGTTGAATGTCTTGCTTTCAAATGGTGCATCTCTATTTGTTACCACATATTCTTCACAGAGGATTCAGTTTGGCAAGGGTCTGATTATTTCTTTTTCTAACAATAGACATTATTTTTGTTCTAATGGTAGATTTATTTTTTTGTATCTGCTGTCTCTAGTTGTGAAATGCTTCAGAGAACTATTTACTTAAGAAAAAACTGATTCTCAAAATACATATCAGAAATGTTCATGCAAGGAGAACACAATCTAATGTGTGAAAAGAATAAAATTTATCCTCTACTTTTATCTGTAAAGCTTAGGTCAGTTGTTTTTATGGAAACATGTAGCACATTTGTTAATCATTCATAAGCCATTGAATTTAAATACTGTTTTGAGAGGGAAACTGAGTCAAAAAGAGACCCAGGTTCTGCAGGATTCTACGCAACAGGTACGTTAACAAAACTGTCATCATTCATCCCACACAGATTTTGAATGTGGTTAAAAATACTTCATAATATTTACCATTTAAGGCATTATCTATCATATACTTACACAGCTTGTTTTTTATGTCTCTGAAATGGTAAAATTTATGGAGTTGGAATGGTTTAGAGTATTCCATTCCCTGCTGAGGAAAAATGTTCAGCATATCTGCTTTAAAGGGTACAGAGATAATGACAAGTTGTGAGAAACTTGTAGGCAGATCTCCCAGAGCTGAGATTTTTTTACATTCTTTTGAAATCTGGAGATGAATATAGACATTACTGAGATTAAATCAGAAGCAGAAACACCCTTTCATGCTCCAAGCTCTGTTGAGTATGTAAGTGTCAGCAAGTTGTTGATTCTAAACTTGGAAATTAAAGAAAGCACTTCAACAAATTGGTGTTCTGAACACATAGCAACACCACTGGCTTGCCTTCACCCTAATTACTTATGCTGAATTTAGTAAAAGATTGTCTGCATTTCAGTTCAAGGTTTTGCTAGGAAGCACTCAGGAGTCTTGCCCATTTTAAGGTTGTTTTTATATATTTTATGGTTATGTGTATCCCTGTGACAGAGTTCCTTGAAGATACATTTTTATTAGGGACTTAATGGCTTGCAGACAATTTTAAGAGTCCAGTAATAGCATTTCTTAGTCTCCTACTAATAGATAGATTAAGATAATAGAAGGAAGACACTGCAAATAAAGTGGCATGCACTAGCTTTTTCTCATCTAATGTAGATCTTATATAACAATTTTTATGATCCTATTAAAGGGGTGAGGTCCTGGATGTAGGACAAAGTAAATCATTGTCTTTGCAGGGAATGCTCCATTCCTTCTTGTAGTGGTATTGCTCCTTTCAAAGAACGTAGCATAAAAATGAACTGGGGTTCTTGTTAGTCAGTTTGGTATATAGAATGTAGCAGACAATAGAGAGTAATATTGAAATGACAGTTAAGTAGGGGTCTATCATGAACTGACTGCATGCTAGTTTCTATTCACACTTTTCAAATTTCTTTTTTCACAAAACAGAAAACAAGACTTAAATGGGACATTTCAAGCCTTTCACAATGAAATCCAAATCCCTGAAATGTTAGATGTTTGCAGTTTGCAGTGATATCAAAATCTAGTGTAGAACTGCAGGGCTAAACCAAATACACTTTAAAAAATGTTTAAATGTGCTGCTAAGGCAGATACTTGTAGATTAGAAATTCTTAATTAAACATCTCTATGATAATGTACAAGCATTATTACTGCCAGAAGAGTAGAAATGTTTCAACTCTATCAAGTATCACACAATTACAAAGAACCACAGAATGTGCTTACTTTGAACATAACAGTCTTTGTACAGAAAATGTGGTCAAATTGGGTCAATTTTGCATTTATCTAAGAGAGTAAAGGAGTGAGAAGGAAATTCTGAAAGACTGAACTACATGCTCAAGAATCTTATTTGCAACCTAATAAGGTAAAATAAAGTAAATTTTCTATTTTGCAACTTCACTATTCAACTAGGCTTCTTATGTCTGACTAAATTCTGAAATTAACTGCACATTGTTCAGAAACTGTTTGCTTCCAGACTGATAAGAACTGATTAAAGAATGGTATGCAAGAGGCTTGTATTTTCATTATTCATTATGGTGATCATGGTCGGAAAATTCATCATTTGCCCCACCAGGGGCTGGAAGTGGAAAGACAGAGGAGTCCTGCTTGCAAGGAGGAGTGGACAGGCCAGGTGACTCAAAATTGACCAACAGGAGTATTCCATCCCACCTGCCCCATGCTCAGTATAAAAGCTGAGGGATCAAAGGGTCAGTCCTCTCTTCACTCTTTCTTCAATGGCTGAAATCTAAGAATGACTCTGTCTGTCCATCTGCCTTTGACCCTGATCCAAGCTCTCCTGATTCTGGATGTGGCATACAGCTCCTGACTGAACTAAACCCAGTCTGGGTGAGATTTGTTACCCTGGGAGCTTGATACAGTTTTGTGTGAATTATATATCTTTTTATCTTTTTCCTTTTATCTTTATTTATTATTTTATTATCTATTAAAGAAGTTTGGAATTTTTTCTAAACACATAAATCTCTTTATTCCTTCCTCTCCTCTCATTTGAGAGAGGAGAGAGGGGCATCTGTCATTAGGCCTTTTTGGCCTAACCCATAATAGGCATTTTTTTAGTAATGGCTAATTACTCTGGGGTAGAGCCTGTAATCCCACTTCTAGTCTTTGTACAAAGGATTTCAGGTTCCAGCCACATAACCTGCCATGTCCTTTCAGAACAAGGAACTGTCTGATAATGCAAGCTGTCTCCAGGGTATATAGTGAGATCAAATCCCTTGAACATCTCTCAACTTTGAAACAAAATTGAGTACATCAGTAACAAACTTGTGACTGAATTTCCTTTACATTGAAATGGATTTCCCAAACCTACTTTTGTTGATTAAGCTTGTTTATTATCCCTCCTAATTTTTCAATACATGTTTATTTATGGCAGGGGGATTGGAACTAGATGATCTTTAAGGTCCCTTCCAACCCAAACCATTCTATGATTCTATGATTCTATATAGGAAGCCAGAACTGTAACACTGAAAATGATACTTCAATTAATATTAACAAAAACATACTGTTCCATATTTTGGCTTAGAAATTCTGGTGATGTTCTTTGCTGCCTCTGGGAAAATGTTACCTAATGTGATTCAGAAACCCTAAACAAACACACTACTTTTCAAATGTGCTCTGTGTATAGGTTATACAGTCTAATTCCTAGATATATGACCTTGCCAATGTGGAAGTAAGTTCATGAATTTATTTTTCACATTCATTCAAACTAGGATCTGCATGGTGTAAACTTTAAATCAGCATATAAGATAATTTCAAACAACAGCCTCTTCCAGTTGCTTAGCTCAGGATCACAAAGATAATTTCAATCACTAGTATGATGGACTAGTATGTCCTTACTCATCATGATGGCAGTGTAGTGTCCTGTTCTACTTTTTCCCATCCAGGCTACAGCAAATTTTCACAGATCTAATTTTTGAAAGGATTCACTGAAATAAAATATATTTAGGATTTTTGCGCATGTAATTGGATTGTATACATGTCATAGCATCTAACACTGAAAATCTAGCTCTGATAGCTTTGATGTGTTGTTTTAAAGAACAAACTTCAAACATCTGAGACTATTCAAAATTTTTGATAACCAGAGATATTTTATACCTTACTTTTTAAGTAAAACCAGCATTCAGTATAAATCTGTCTGCTAAGTATTGGTATTGATGCAAATATCCTTGCATAAAACTGAAATTGAATCTTTTTCAATTTCTGCCATTTTTCAGACAAAATTCTACCTTTTTGTCCCTTAAGGCATAGTAGAATTTTATAGGAAATTCAGCCTGGTAAATAAAAAGGTGTTCCTGGAGAATAGATAACTTCCAGCATTTTATTTACTGCTGTGTGAGTTTGCAGATTGCATTCTTAATATATTGTAAATACGATATTATTTTACTTAACAGGTTTTTCTTGGTCTTATATAATGGATTTCTCTTAAATGCAAGATAATAAATTCATTCTAAGTTTTACTGTAGCCATTATTGCTTTAGATTTTGATAACTGTTTTTCCAGTAGCTCAAAGTAATACTTACAAATTTTGGTGTCTTTTTCTAAAGACAGTTTTATTCTTTCAGACAAGTAAAAGGTTATTGTAGCCTGCTCAAATGGCAGATGGCCAGCAGCAAAGCTCTTACATGTTGGCATACCATACAGCCATGAAATAGAGTTTGCCACTACTAATAATCATCATTTATTTACTTATAAAGCTTCACTTAAATTTTAAAAATACGATTCATGCATTACTTTACACAAAATAAAAGGAGACAGAGCTACTACACATCAAATGCTTTTTTGCACAATTGAAGTTTTCATTTCTGTGCTTTTTCTTTGCATTGATAAGTTTTTATGTAAGTCACCCAATATAAGCAGAAGAGTAGCCACCTGGTTTCAAAGCAACCTTGACTCCACCACAGAGTTTTACTGAGAATCCATATTGCCTTCACATGTATTTTTGTACCTAAATCCCTAACATTTATAAAAATTCTTTTCAGCTTCATTTGTAGAGGTAAAGCTTTAAATGGAGAGTGTGCGAAGACCTAGAACAGGTTACGCCAGTGTTAGAGATACCAAATTCAAATGTTTCAGGGTGGATTCAAAATAAATTGAGTTCCAGATTACATCAAGGTGATGTAAAGATGAGCAACTTTAAATAAATAACTGTTCAGATGAAATGTCACATTATGCTAAAACAGTAGGGAAAATCTTCATATTTGAAGTTAAATAAGACTGTACCTGTATTCCATTGAAAAATATCTAATGATGCCATATAATCCCATGGTACTCCATAAGGAACCTGTATATGTTTCTAAGATAAAACAGAAAACAAATTGAGATCTTATATTTAGAGTTGCAAGTTTCAATCTATTTTCGGTAGTTTATGTCATCCACTCATTATTAATTTATGCTCCCCAGCAAGAATGAATCAAATGTGACCTGAAGGACACTTAAAGCCTTTTCCTCAAAAACATGGTGTTAGACCATTACAATGATTTCAGTCTAGACACTAACTCCTTTCTCCCTTTGCTGAAATTTTCAGATTTGAAGGACTAATTTCTGCCCAAAATTCATAGCCACATTTTGTTACTGGTCCTCCAGCCTTACATTTGAAAAACAGGATTTTCTTTCTCCACTCTGCAGATACCAGCACAGCGTGGCCCTTTAAATTCCTTAAAAATCTATCCCTGTTATCTCATCGTTCTTTTTGCCTCTTAAAAAGATACTTATTTGAGAGAGAAAACCTGAACAAATAAAAACTGTTACACAACTTTTCTTCTCTCATATTCCCACAACCAGGTGAATATGGACAATGCTGTGTGGCTGTGAATTAGTTCTGAATTCACTATGTAGTCACAGAAATTGCAATCTCTTCAGGGGCTGAGCCATGTTTACCTTCATGACCTTTATCACTGGATTGTACTTTATCTGTTTTATCATTAATCTTCACATGTATCACTTTTATGTTATGACTTCCTAGGTCAACACCCAGGCTTAAGTACGCTATCTCATTTCAGATAAATTAGACTCTGTTTTGCCAGAGTCTCAACTACCAAACAAATGAAAAAGCTTTCCTCTGCCAGCTTAGTTTGACTTGGATTTATTGGTACATTTTATCAAGCTAGCAAAACATGCACTAATTTGGTCTTGATTGTCCTTATGTACTGAGTACTGAGTGCTCTGACCTTTTCTGTTTTTTAAGGAATCTGTGAAATGCTCTGTGTTACTTATAAAATGTAATTAAATTCCTTTCAATTTATCAATCTGTGATGGCTTAAAAGAAAATGTTATAATCCACCTTATTGCTTTTGTTGCATGCTCTCTATTTACATTTTAGTGTAAAATCTCATTATTCAGGCTGCTGATTGAGTATCTTCAAAGTCCATTGTAAGTTATAAGCAAAATCATTCATTATCAAGGGTAAGGTAACTAACAGAAAGACTTTGCCTCACAGCTGTAGGAGATGTAGATTTTGATATCATAAGCTAGCAGTAAAATATGAAATCATTACAGAAACAGTAATAATAAATGAAAAACTTAATTACAGTTTCCTTTCAAGGACTGTCATTAGTTCACTTTTATTTTGGCTTTGTTATAATGTTGCATGTGGATGTTTCCTTTCAAATGACAAACAGGAAGTTTCAAACATGATAGATTCATATGAGTGATACAAAGTTAACATTGGTGAGAAACCCCAGAGAAAGACTTCATGGCATCTGTATTTGCCAGTTCTTCGGAGAGCCACTACAGCAATTTCCCCTTCCCCTCAGATCAATATAATTCAATAACCTCAGAAATCACCAGGAACTGAATGCATCTATAAGAAAATTGTCAAGAGTGAAATCCATCTATTAAGCTTCACAAAGGGCAAGTCCTCCCTGACCAACATAGTGGCTTTATACATCAGAGTGACAGTGGACAGGGGAAGACCAGTCAACATCATCTATCTGGACTTCTCTAAGGTCTTTGACACAGCTCCCCATGACATCCTTCTCTCTAAGTTGGAGAGATAAGGATTTGATGGGTGCAATCAACAAGCCAAAGGGATGGGATGTCACCCAGAGGGACCTGGACAGCCTGGAGAGGTGGGATCATGCTCTAATCTGCTCTCAAGAGACCACCCCTGGAGTACACCATCCAGCTCTGGTGCCTCCAGCACAAGAAGGACATAGACCTGTTGGAGAGGGTCCAGAGGATGGTCACAAGGATGATCATGGGGCAGAAGCACCTCACCTACGAGGACAGGCTGAGAGAGCTCAGGCTGTTTCAGCCTGGAGAAGAGAAGGCTCTGGGGAGACCTCATATCAGCCTAATGGTACTTGAAGGGGGCCTACAGGAGAGCTGGGACGGGACCTTTTGCTAGGGCATGTAGCAATAGAACAAGGGACAATGGTTTTAAACTAGAGCAGGAGAGGTTTAGATGACACATTAGGAAGAAGTTGTTCACCATGAAGGTAAGACACAGGAACAGGTTGCCCAGAGAGATGATGGTTGCCCCATCCTGCAGATATTCAAGGACAGGCTTGCTGAGGCTCTGAGCAACCTGATCTAGTGCAGGATGTCCCTGGTCACTGCAGGAGGAATGGACTAGCTGACCCTTGAAGGTCCCATCCAACTCTATGATTCTATACCTTTAATACTTCAATTGACTCTATGATAAGAGAGGACTGCTTATCTCTTCATGGGACATCTGGTAGCAATTGCTCTTAGCAAGTAATGGCAATTCAAAAAAGTAACTTCATCACACATTAAGGTGGGTTTTGGATCAACAAGATAGATCTGCATCCCCAGAACACATTTAGCTTCATCAGTTTAACAATTATTAATAATTATTAATAATTACTTCCATCTCTGCATACAGGCATACTATAATATTTCAGGTAGCATTACTATACCCAAAATGTTCACTTTTCTCTTTCTACATGGAAGAACACCTCCCCACAAGGCGATCCACTGTGATTCTACAATTTTAATGGGGACTCAGTATATCCTTCCAAAAAAAGCATAATTATTTCCTTTTCCATCATAAATTCTATATCCATGAGGTTTGTAACAGAATATGAAAATATGGGTTTCCAGATTAGTTTCTAAGCGTTTAGTCCCTTAGTCAGTGTTTCACGTCTGTAGAGTAAGAGTATTCTATTTTTCTAAAACATGCCTGATTTATGTTATAAATAGCTCCTTCTTAATAAAAAAGATTATTTCAATCTTACTTCTGTTATTTGTTACATATTGAAGTTTTTGATTAACAGCTATTTTACAAACAAGCCATTTAGAAAATGCACCATCATTAAATATTTTTAAAAGACTTGTTCCCTGGTAGAATCTTTATACTTGGAGTTAATAAACTATTTCAAAAAATATGAAAAATAAAATCAAAATGTTAAAATGAAAAACAAGTAGCCACAGAATAATTAAAGATCTACTTAAAAATCACTGAGTTAAAAATAAATTACTTTTAATTCAAAGTATGTATGCAAGATGCTCTGTAGCACACTTTAATCATCAGGATGACAGGTGATGCCAGGATAAGAAATAAAATCTCTGATTAGAAATTTAATTACTATGACACTAGGGGGACTGGACTAGATGTTTCGCGGGCCCTGTCAATCCCTGACATTCTGTGATATAACCACAACACACAGACTACTGCAGAAGCTGTGTGCAGAGCCTGCCTTCTTCTTTAAGCTGCTGTTAGTGGAAACGCTTCTTCACTTACTCAGATTTTGTCTTCAGGAAACATAAATGCATAAGTTCCACTGCATCAGACCAGACTGAAAATGTACTTGGTATCTTTGATTTAAGATGTGGCCTTTTCTGCCTAAACTGCACAGTTGCTTCATGTATTAATTACATTTACAGCCCTTTGTGAATGCATTTAAAGATTGCTCATCGCCAGATACAGGACTGAGAAATGAATTCATGGAGAACTGAAAAGTTGTCCCCTACTGTTCAATAATGATAAAATACATCCCCACAAGTTGATCCATAGGCAAGCAAATACAGATTTTAGTGGGAACACAGCATATGCTTCAAAAAAAAAAAAAGATTTTTTTTTCAATTGTAACTTTCATATCCATCAGAAACATAATAGAATATTGAAACCTTCTATTATGTGCTGGCCATTGAAATGCATCCAAGCCAGTGACCAGCAAGAATGCTGGACAGTGCCTGAGCACTCAGCCAAGCTGCAGTGTAGCAGCCTGCAAGAACTATTTTAATAACTTCTGTGATAAGATCCATTTGAATCCTTTCTTTTCCTGTCAGCTCAGAAGTAATCTCTCCTAAAATAACTGTCTTCTGTCTCAATGCTTCTTACAGTAATCTCCTTTCCCCAAGTTATTATTCAACAAATGATTGGAGGGGCAGTAAAAATCACACATTTTTCAATGCCCTCATTTTGCTCTGCTCAATTACATTTTTAGCAAGCAAAACATGACTTTCTGTTAGTGAAGAGGGTCTGGCTTACTCTTCCTGTTTCACCAAGCTCACTTTTCAAGAACTCAACTTGATTTTTAACTGCTCTCTCAAAGCCCATCAACTTCCTTCCATTCTACAGATTTTGCAGACATAAAACCCAACAATATTTATTAAATCACTTAGAGATGCATGACTTCGCTATGGTAATTTGCTATGGTAATTTATATTTAAAGTGGTTTAGTGGTTTAGTAGTCTTTAGCATAGAAGTTACACAGTTCCTGGCAACAGCAACAGGCTCATACATATAGCTACAATGACATTACTTCTAATAGGTAACCCATTTTTTCCATTTCTTAATACCAATATGCTACTGCACTTAAACTTTTGTAGTTTAAACTGTAAAATTAATATCTTCAGCATTCCTACATGCCTCAGAAAAATAGCTTTTATAACTTTAACACTGTCAAATGTCAGAACATAGCATAATTATTTCCTGACTTTTTTGTTGATATTTTCCATTACATTTGTTTATTCTACACCTGTGCAGCAAAATATAACTATCCACTCTCTCATGTCTTGAATGTAGGCATACATGTATCTTGTTTCTCTTTTTCATGACATACTTGTTAGAATGGAATTTATTCTCCAGCACTGTAAAGAACATTAACAGCTAAAAACTTATCCAGTCATTTTAATAGCATTGAGCTATGGGAGATACAAGTATGTTTTATATGAATTTTTTGACTTCTGAGAAAAACAGAATTACTAACCTTTACTGCATATGAATTACAAATGAAGTGAAATTAAGGGAAGAATCAAAGTTGGACATAATTCCATTCTCCTCTGTGTTTCATTACTTGATTTTATATCTGATTGCTAGAGTTGGGAACCTCACATGTCTGCAGGTGAATCTGGATTTTGGGCAACAGATTGAGTTAGAATCACCTCTAACTTTTTATTTCAACAAATGAGGTTAAAGTAATTTTTAGCCAACCTGCTCCAAAAGTACTTTGTCAAGTAGCAGCAGATATTCCCAGGCAACTAATTAATAGCTAGTACCTTTCCACAAAGTTGCATTTGGCCACAGATATGTCATTTTGTGCACTGCTGACTTCATTTGTTTGCTATGACTTTGAAGCTTCTTATTAGAAACTCAAACTCCATTCCACTCTAAATTAGTGGAGAGCAGGTCTCTGAAACTTGGAATGGTGCCCAGAGAGAACACAATGCACAAAGCGGTAAGTTTCAACAAATTATACCAAAAGTTAGAATATGCTCTTGATGAAGCTGTAAACTTCAACTGGTAACTAATATTTTGGAAACAAGTCTCCAGTAGTCACAATTTTTTTCAGATGCTAGATGGCCTGCTCTCCTGGTCCATGCATCAGAATAATGAAATGCTTGTATTTCCTAAAGTATCAATTTGGGATAAGAAATGAATATATAAAATCATTTAGATGAGAACCCCTGAGATGAAACCTCAGTTCTACTGAAATCAGGGACAATTCTGCCATCAACTTCAGCAGTGTTATGATTTCATCACTGCTGTACCTCATAGGTTAAAATATGTCTGTTTAATTTTGCCATTGACATTTCAAGACAGATAGATTGTTTCCTCATGCTGTTACTTAGAGTGATGTAAGAAAGCATTTTCCGATAGTATACAATGGCATGTTAGAAGTGGGAAAGTCTAGATCATACTTGCTTTTCTCATATTGAGCAGCTAGTACACATACAACATACAATTGTCAGTCCATAAAAAGCACGTATTTAAAAAGCTTCTTGAAACAAAATTTTTATTAAAATCTTTCTTTCACAACTTCTTAGAAATAAGTTATTATAACACATTCATTTAACAAAACATAGTGCTACAAATGGTTACATGGTTACATATCTAGACAGATTTCAGGCAAAAAATGGTCCCTAAAGAAGAGAGAAATGTAAATAAATGCGTAAGTTTCATAGGCCATCAGCAAAGCAAGACAGAGATGCCTCCCAAAACTGCTTGAAGTAACTGCTTTCTGCTTATTGTGGGAATTTCAACTTAAAAGCCAAAGTCTCCCTTTTTGTGGGATATCAAAACCACATCCATGAGGACAATGGAAGTATTTACTATAGAAAATTCAGTATTCTAGAGTTTATGTCAGGTGCTGCATTAGTCAGGATTGTTCTTCAGGATTGTATTTTCATAGTCATCACTAAGTAGCAAAGAGTTTATGGTGGTAAATAACTAATTGCTTTAGCTAGTGCAAAGCCCACCTGCCTATTATTTTATTTACTCCAACAGATACAGCTTTCCTCCACCTTAAATGTGACACAATCAATGAGTAAAAGTATTATCAGGTCAGAATGGTCTTACTATTTTTTCTGGGTAACTTGACTGGTTACAGATGTGTGGATTAACAGCTTGTGACATGTACCAAAACACAAAGAACCTGTATCTGTACCGTTACTTACAGCAATAATCACTGTATAGAGCATACATCTGTAAAAAATATGTGATTCTAAACTCATTCAAAACAACAGGCTGTTTCATTGCTGACTCCAAAAGGACTAGAATCTGGATTAATCAATTATACAATGAAAACTTGTAATTTTAACCTATTTTTTTCCAGCTAATAAGACAGTATTAGACAACTATTATCCACATTTCTTTGTCATGCTACATTGATACCGTCTGGGTTGTCATGCTGATGCAGCATTCAAGATGAGCTGAAGAGCAATTCTGTGTATATTTATAAAGAATTCTGTGGCTAACTTTGCTCTAAATTGGGAATGTAATGAATGCATTACTGCAAAGCAGGGAAATAAAACCTATTATAGGCTAGAAATGAATCACTGCAATGGCAAATCATTTTCTAAGCTGCAGTATTTTCTCTGTTATTGCTTTGCTTTAAACTTTGGTGAAAAGCAATTACTTTATTCTTTCTTTTTACTTTTATTACTGGTGATTCTTATGCTAATTTCCCCCTCTATCTTTGATTTGATTTTGTAAAGCTTTTTGGAATTTAAGAGTAAATTGAATCGGCGATGCTGCCCTGTCATCTTCACAGTCTACCTTTCCCCTTCCCTTCCCCCCAATCTGAGATCTCAAGAATTCTTCAGAAACGAACTGAGCAAACTAAAAGCTATCTAAAAAACCTAGATAAATGAAACAAGTCAGTGCACTCACAATATTGGAATTTTTAAAATTCTTTTTTTTCCTTTTTTTCTTCAGTATTAGTCTCATTATCAATTTAATAGTTTGAAGAAACTGTTATTAAACTATTAGATTAATTACATTTTGAAGAATTTTACCTACATGATTTTTTCCCCATTGAATATTAAATAATCTACATTTACTTGAAATGTCTTCAATTGCAGTACCTTTCTTATCCTGCGACAGTTGCTTAAGTCAGTAAAAAACATGTAAATACTTTCAAATTAAAAAAGTAAACAGAATATGCTATTTTTCAGATGCATCAAGAAAACAAAATACCAAAACCTGGCATCAGACAAGTTATAATTCTAGCCACAAGGCTAGAGGTAATTTCTCAACCACTCGTTTTTTTCTTGGCCCTGAAAATTTTATAATTAATTATTCACTTACTAACAAAAGGCACAAACAGCACACGAAACTACTTTGCTCATTACTTATAGCATGACACACAGTGCGAGAATTCAGATGTGTTAGCCCTTTCAGATGAAAGGTTACAACCCATGAGACTGAAAGGTGGTCTTAATACTTAAATACCAAGGCATTGTGTTACTTTTTCACTTGTATTCAATCAATTTGAATTAATTTCAAGACTAACACCTGCATGATCTTGACAAGCACATTCTTTCGAAAATCTGCTTACAGGATGCTTATAGCCTCAAAACCAGCATGTACTAAAGTACCAATTTTAGTTTCAAATCTTATGGCTGTTCATACTGTCACTGAAATATTTCATCTCCTGAAAGGGAAATCAGAAAAAGATCTAGATTCGCAGGCCTGCCCTGTGCACCTAATGGTAGAGAACAAATTAAGGACGGTGTTCTCCAAGGTTGCCTATGTCATCAAAAGGGTAAGAAATTCTCTAAGTACAAATATAGAAAAATCTAGAAAATTATCTGTATTGCGTATCTTTGTAATAGTTAGGTGAAATTAAGCTCCAGCTGGCTTTTAAACAAATTAACTCGCTGCAGAATTGGGAAACCTCCCAGCATTTAACACATTTATATTCTTTTCTTGGTTTTATGTAATGTACAGCTTCAGCAAGGGGCCTTCCACTACACAAGTTTTCTGAAAAAGTAGAAGATGCTCATGGAAACTGTATCCATCATTGGTGACCTTGGATACATATTCTCTTGTAGAGAATGGCCAATAGAGAGGGAAACATAGTAAGTGCATTCTTATTTGCTGTGATTTGAATATAATTTTCAAATTACTTTTACAGTTGAACCCACAGAAAGTTTAAGAACTACACTAATTTTTTTAAACACTCATTAATATTTTAGGTTTTATTATTTATTATTATTTGCTAATGTATTTATTAAATAAATACCTAGGTTAGAAATGGTCTATTTCAGCATTCAAGCATGATGAAGTATAATACTTCTACTATGGCTTCTCCATATTTCCTGAAAAGTCATTGCAATGAAATTGTTTTCCTATATGAAGTCTGCATAATACACTTATAATGACTGCAAGGATGCTCTTAATTTCCTTACTTCGGAAGATCAAATGATGCAGAATTGGAAATGGACTTTTCCTAATGTCAGGTTAAATGTTGAGCTAATCTTCTCTAAGAAAAGTAAAATGTTTTAAGGAAGTAATGAAATACTTTCCAGTAAGCTTGAGGACAATCTTTAATGTAAGCAAATACAAATTCTTAGTAAAAAACCCCAGAACTATAAAGGTGCCTTGTTTTCCTGCTCCTCCCTGAACTCTGGCCTGGGACACTGTGTATGACTAATGTTTGTAATGTCAGCGAACACAGAGCTTTTATTTGATTTATTTTGGAATATTTAGGACAAAAGACAGATTCAGATATCTTCAATAGGCCTCAGGTAAGAATGCATTCTTTCTTTCTGAATAGACATTGCAGGTTAGCTGGAAAACTGCAGGAACAATTATTGTCTCATGGTCACAAAGAAAGCAGTGCCACCTCTTTTCATTCTTATTCTGAGAGTTCACATGAATGGCTAATATACAAAACTATTAGTTAATATTATTTATCTAAAAAAGCTTAAGAATGTATGGTAAGTGTTTAATCATTTATGACTTTGAAAACTCAGAAAATACATCTACTAGGCAATCACAATGGTGAAAAAGACACAAGTAACTAAAATTTCAACACACAATATGAATTATTAAGAGAAAATTATTTAAAGCCTCACTTTTAGCTTAAAGATTAAACAAAAGGCATTGTTAAGGCATTGTTACTTGTAACAAGCCATGGAATTAATGCTTTCAAATAGATATCCATCCTCATCACTGATTTAATAAAAAGTCTACATCTACAACCCTACTTAACAGCTTCTTTAAAATAAATGCTGTAGCACTAATGACTTTATTATCTTCTCATAAGAGGCTATATTTATCACACAACTCAGCTAATTAAACCTTTAGATTTCCACAAAGTAAGCTTTTAAAATGTATGTATTTATCTCTGAGTAATGTCACAATCTTGTTTAAATAGTGGAATAACTGAAGTATGGTAAAAGTCCCTTTTCAAACCTCAAATTTGGCTCTGTTCTTATGAAATAAATGAATAAGAATAGTTTTGTTGTTTTTCAAATGCAAAATCACCACTTTCTGTTCGTTTTTCAAGAGTTTGAATAGAAGTATGGTAATTCTTATTTACAGTTTCACCACTTGTACACTGAAATTTCTCATAAAAATAATCAGTCTTAATCAATGCTTGTCACTGTACTGGGTGGCCACGAAGATGTTATTCTATTTATGGCTTTGTTGTAAGGGATGCATTCCTTTTGACTGGATAACATGTTAAAGTGGCAAAAACTCCAAAGATGGATCAGGAGGAGCAGAAGGTTCAGAAAAGCCATGCAACCAGTTTCACCAGATTCTGGAAGTCCATCTAGGTAGCAGAAGGTGAAACTGTGCAAGTAAAGGTGACCTTATTCTACAATTCCATCACATACTCTTTAGGAAATTTAAGGAAGGGGGAACACTATATTATTGAATGCTTTAACAGTTCTGTGACCATTTTAAACGTCGTAATATCTGTCTGTTAGCTGTTTGACTCTTTGCTTTTATTACATCCAGTTTGTGATTTCTTTATTAGTTCATATTTTTTAATGGAATTTTACCTACTTAAAATAGCAGAGATCTCAACTATGATAGGCCTAGTAAATTAAAACTATTGCAGCTGATGCCAGTATGAGTACTAAGCTCCTGTTGTTTGGAGTTTTTGCTGTCATTTTTTAGCCCAGTGGAAACATTCAAGGTCATGACTGAGATCTGAATAAATTATGAAGATGTTTTTATTAGCTTTATTTTGCCTTGTTCTGGCTAAAACCCGAAGCACCAAAAACACAGCAAACTTTTTGAGATGATCCCATCACATGTGGTTTAAGCAACCTTTGTGACATAAAAACAGACTTCATTTTTTGTGGATTAATAAAAAGCAGCTGGATTAATAGAATGGCATAACTGAAAGGGTTTATTTTGAACATAGCATTTTAGTTACATGCAAAGTCTAAAAAGCCACTATTAAAATTTTCTTCTAAAGAAGCAATTATTCTACCATAGATGGGTGAGTAGATTGGAGAACAAAGTCCTTTCTAATTTGATTGCACACTATGTACTCTATAATTATGTCTTGTTCAGCAAGGCATTCAATCAAGCATTATTAAGAATTCCTACTTCTGTTTAGACCCTAACTGAGTGTGCAGTCTTGTCTTCTAAATTTTAGAGGAATTTCACCTGGAAAAATACTGTTATTTCCCCTGGTTTGGAACCACCTTCCAAGTGGTTTGGAACAATATCTAGGCTCAGAGTTTTTATTTTATTGGAAGTTGTGCCTTCATTAAGATATATAGGACTAGAGGTGTATGTCTCAGTAGTGGAATCTGCAAAACAGGATTTTCTCTTGCCCCTTTTCTTTATTTCCATCTCCTTATCATATAAGTCAAGAAGTGCCTCACAGTTACAGGTTCAGAAATGAACAAATTTTCCTTTGCTGCAACAACACTGTATGCCAGTGAACACTACCTTTGCTGTACTTCACTTTAGCTATTGCAAAAAACAAAGTCCCTTCCTAGAAAAAGCTTTCTGATGTAGCTCATCTTTATGTATCATTTGAAGAGATATTCAGAATGAAAGTTAGAATGAAAATACTTGGTGAAACAGTGCATAAAGTAATTCATTTCCAACTTGCCTTGCCCTATAATTCAGTCAGAGTTTTAGAAAATAGTATTATAATTTAAGGTTTTTATTCTGACTAGATTATCTTCTGAAATACACTATCTATCCCTGAGAATTAAACAGCAGTGATGCAATCCTTCAGGGGCAATGTATTTAATTCACACAGACTTACTGAAACCATATGCTTAAAGTTACATAAAAGCAGGTATTGTAGCAGATAAAAAATTAATGTTTAAAAGATTCACAGACCTAAAGTTTCTTTCTGTCAATAACATACAGTCTATCCTTTTGAAACCTTTCAATTGTAAACAGCAGTTCTGACACAAAAGGTAATTTTAACTAGGCATCATGAACTTTCTCTTCCTTGCTTTGGACTTCAAGTCTTTGAATGCCAGGGGCTGTACAAGTAGAACAGAGAGAGATTACAGGAGAAATTTTCAAAGGTATAAGGAGCTCTTCAGAACCTAGCTCCTATTCAAAATCAATGAGAGTTGGACACCTAATTAGCAAGGGTTCTTTGAAAATCTCACACTACTTCTCATTTATGCAAGTCCCTTGCAAGAGAAACTGCAGTGAACTAGAAGTCTAACAGGGAAACACTGTGCTGGCTGAGAGTAGGAAACAGCAGTAAGGAAGTGGATTTACTGCATATTTCAAGACAAAAACTTCAACATGTTTAGCACTTTAGATATTTGAAAATAAAATAAAAATCTTCACCAGTATGCAACACAATTTCGCAGATGTCTCCCTACCACTTGCATTATTTCGCTGAAGTAGTGAGTATGCATCAGGGCAGATTTGGGAACCATAGAGGCAAGTAGGAACTGCATAATTAGTACTTGCTCACCAACCTTGATTCAGTGTCCAGTTAGGTCCCTGGCAAGTACCGACTACCTTTTCAGAGGCTTCCAAAATCAACAGGCTGGTTTAACTGATGTGGACACAATGGTGTGTTTAAAGATCTATTGGTAGGTGAGACCAGAGAGTAGGATTTAGATCCCCTTGGTAATAGTTATTTTTTATGCCAGAGAAAATTTTTATTCAAGAGAAAATATACTTCTTTAAGTATAATTCTAATTTTTGTCATCCTGCCAGCTGATTCAAAGACTGGCTCAGTGCCTTGATATGACATTTTCTTGCCAAAAAAACAGCTTACATTGAGCCATTTTAGAAAATTCCCATTATCATCAAGCAAGAAAATCAAGGTCCTACTTAACATATGCATCTGGTTTTACTCAATGTATTAAGTATCTGATATATTGGCCAGTGTCTGCTGCACTAACACTATAAGATTTTGCTCAAGGACAAGAACTACTGTGATGTGGCATGAGAATTTTCCCCTTGTTTCTGCAAAAAGCAAAGTAGATAGCACAAGAACTTCTGTGAAATAACTGCATGCTTTAAAATACTTCTAGTTTAAACTGGGTGAAAGAAAACCTTTCATTATTCAAATACTAAACAATCCCACATCAGGATGCCTGGTCTTACATTAAGAGGAGTCATCCTGGAACTTATTCCTGTCATCCATCTGACTGGTTTTAAGTCAGTTTTAAAATTGGCTTGCGATCCTCTTACTACTATCTGCATTCAGACATACCAACAGATAAATAAGAGTGTGCAAATGAGCATCACGACAGATTAATACCTATACTACTAAAATACAAAGACTGGTGACTCACATGCACTTCACAAAACTTCCCCTTACCATCTATCTCACAGAAAAATTTTAAAAGATAAAAATATGAGGACTCTAATCCAACATGGCTTTATTATTTTTTAAATTCAGAATACATTTTTCACAACAGGAGTCATAGTACTGATGCTAGTCTTACATCTTTCAATGCATATAACTAACTGCACAATGTTAAACAACCAAATATGTAAAGATTATCCAATTTTTTAGACATAACGGAAATATATTTAAGACAAACTGAAATTAAGAGAGCTCTTACTAAGAAACTGATCGACCTTTTTAACAGCAAGATTTAAGATGTAGAATTTGGATGGAAATACTTGTAGCTCTCAGCATTTCCAGCACAAGCATTTGCCTTATTTAAGTCTCTCACTTCTGAAGGTGCCTACTCCTGACTAAAATTATACCACCCATGAGTCTTCGAGGGAATTCTGAACATCTTATTTTTATCATCAAAGGACAGAAGAGTTTTCATAGGCTAATTCTGTTAGGAATTACTGTCATGATGATGTGCAGCTACATTTCATTTATCATAATTTTATTGCAGTCTTATGCAGCTAGATTCCTTTTATCACAGTTTAGTATGCTGTTAGATTTTGCTTTGTAAGCTGGGTGGTATTTGAGTATATTCTCCACAATCCATTAATATAATGATACTTCTGCTTCTCTTTCTTCACATCAGCGGGGAAAAGAATTCTAACATATGCACTCTCAGCACTACAATAGATTTTTAATGAGTCTATTTTAAGAATATTTGTTGCCAGGAACAAGAACTAAAAAAAATTAAACTAATTTGTAAAAGTTCTGTTCCTTAAAAAATTCAGTACAAGAACTGGATCATTAAAGCAGTAAACACATGAAAACCATATCCGAAAGGGCAGAAGACTGGATCTATTTTGACTTATATCAAATGTTTATTTAGCCAAGGCTCTTGAGCAGCTGCCACCTATAAGACTAATATATAGAACATCTAATTCTTACTATTAGATGTTCCTCTTTAGAGTGCATCTAGAAGAGGCAGTATTTGTCACATCTTTATCCTGCAACGTTTTGAGGATGTGCATCATGCTACTACATGACCCACATTTTCAGAACATGCCAGCCAGCAAACCTCAATCTCCTTGAATTTGCTAAAATTAGTGATTACTTCTAGACAGTAAAATTGCCCATGTCTTTAAGAAGCCAAGCTTTATCAGCATAGAACAAATAAAGAAAATTAACCTGCTTTCCTTTTCCATGGTTGCATTTGTATTTTGATGCTCCAAAAAACCAAAACCATTTAGTATGTCATGTAGAGTGACAACTTGTAACTTGCATGCTAATAAACAACTTGTCATTATTCAGGTTTCTCCTCTCCTTCCGCTCTTATTGTAAACATTATTTACAGGAGACAAACCAACAGTCTTTCTGGACTACAATTTAATAAAGTCACTAACAGTTTGGAGGAATACACTGAGTGCCACCTTGTATGCTGGTAAGATGACAACATTTATTTAGCTGAAAGATCTAACTCATTTGAACTGTTGTTTTCAAATTTACAAGCTTTATTCAAGATAAGGCTCTGCTCTGACAAAAGTTTATACTCATAAATCTTGCCTATACAAGCGCTTAATGACTATTCAAAGTTGCATTTTTCAATTCACAGCCTAAGTACATATTTGTCACTGAGAAAATGCTTTTTTCAGAAGTAAATGCAATTTCATTAAAGATTTAAATTTTGTTCCAAAGTATTACTCATTCTTTCATTAAATAAATAATTCATTTTACAACATAGGAATGAGGTATTTCCAAATATCTCGCAAAATACCTACACCAGTTTGCATCTGAGGTTTTTGAGTTTTGATGTGACAGCTCATGGAATGTTAATAGTGAGATTGCTTAGGTATGTTCAGATGTCACTTGTGAAGGCAACATAAAATCAACCTAATTATTCTTTGCAGTCTGCTTAGAAATGAAATCCTAAACAACAGAGGTTAGAGCTGGACATTTTTCTTCTTAAATTTATATTTAACTTTAAATAAGGAATGAACACTTAGAAAAACCTACCTACAGGCAGAGTGGATTTAATTGTTCATGATACTCTGAACAAGTAAAAACATTGTCATGAAAACATTAAACTCTATCCATAAGAACTCTTCAGTGACAAAAAAAACAATGCACATTCTTTAGCCTGAGAGAAATTATATTAAAAATTCTTAGGGACTCCAAGAATGCAAAATTGTATAGGGAAAAGGCGGAAAATATCAATTATCAATCCATTAACTTACCATTATGATATGAGCCAGCAGCCTAGGTCCAAGAAGGTACCTAAGCAAAGTACTCAAAGAAACAGAACAGAAATTAACAGAGAAGAAACATTTTCTGCAATTGCCTGTCACACAGAGACGACAATGCTTCATTAGTGAATTAATGAACAAATTAACTGATGTAATGCATGTGGAAATGATTAGGATTAGTTTAAACGAACAAGAAAATTGTTTGCTTACATACTGGCACCATTGTGAAAGATGTATGAGACAAAAACTTTTTATAGTGTACTCTGCGCTTCTTCCAAAGAAAGAAAGAAAGGAAGACAGACAGAGGTACCCTGCATTTTTCAGATATTGATACCCAAATCTGATGAAATTAATATATCAACTGGCTTTGAGTTAGGCAAAAAATGTATCTGAGAGAATATTCACTACCACCGAGCACTTGCAACATCTACCTTGACACACAGTTTAACCCAACCAATTATCCATGCAATGTTGTCTGTGGATAATTACTAGTTTACACTGTCACTGCTTTGACCTCCAATAATTGTACTGATGAAATGTCAGTAAGCAGACCTCATCAGTCATTTGCCAACCCTATCTGCTGATTGGTGAGTAATAGTTTTGTTTACTGTTTCCCAAGTTCATAGTGAACTACAGAGCACATCTACAGTATTAGAAAACATTTTGGCACCTAATGGGCTACAATTAAATCCATGCCAACATAGTACATGTATTAAGGGCTGATCCTGCAAAAACATTAGTAGCAGTAGATATGGATCCTGAAGAGATGTGGGTAATGGCGTCATGCATGGTACCAAATTAAAACTTAACTTTATACAACTTGCAAATTCATGATGCAAACTTGCAAAATCTTGATGCAGCTCCAGTTTCTTATATTCAACCAATTTATTCTGAATTCACTTTTTACCACAACATTTATCACAGCATCTATTTTGAACATGGCCCTACGTACTCCTTGCAGTGATACTATAACCTCAAATCTCAACTTATTTCACACTTCATGCATACTTCAGGTATTTTTACTGACATGCTTTCCCCACAATGCTTTCTCAAGCATCTGATAAATTCTTACGTAATTCCTTTAAGTTTATTGACATACTTAACCTGTTGCAGCAATGGCCTGTGATTTGGGTTATAATTCTTTGATCATAATGTCTCAATAGGGCAAAACTAGCCTAAAATCACTCAACGAAAACACGCATCAGTGCCTTATATCAATAGAAGATACATAAGTCTTCTGATGTGACAGATCTTCTGAGATTCTATGTTTGAAACAAATTTATGTGCCTAGGAGTTTCTGAGGTGCTAAAATACAAACTGTAAGGAAAAGGCAGAATACCACCACACCATTTTTTCTCTGGCATATCATAATGGAAAACCACACAGCTTTGCATATGGAACAGCAGTACCACCCTGTATACTCTTCCCTCATGCAAAAATAATTACAAACATTGTTTGCGAATTTCAAAGGGAATCAATTAAAAAAATCAGAAAGAAGAAAGTATCCACCAAAATTTTTAGTGTAGCTTCCAAGCATCAAGAAGGTCACCTGCTAGCACAGGTTACAAATTACTCCACCTCTCTACCCTTTTGATCCCTACTATGATCCTTCATTATTATTATCTATGAGAAATATCTGCAAAATGGCAGTGTTATTTCATGCCATGAGTCACTGAAATATCTGAATTTTCCAAAATAAACTCTTGGATTCACCTTATGACTCTCAAGGAAATAAGGAAACTGGTCTTTTGCTATTTATGAGTTATCATTGATACTTCCCTGTTCAAGTACTACAAGTATGTAGTCTCTGTATTATGGAAAAAGGAGAAGGGGGTAAAATAATTATTATTATTCACCTTAATCTTTACTCTCTTTTATGTCTCTGAATTTCTTCAACCTAGAAGAGAGATGCAATTTATGGCTGGTAATTTTAATGTACCCTATGATAATGGAAAGCAAAGACAGCTGTTAAATTAATAACCCTTAGCTTGGACAACATACCTGCTATAGACACCAAGTGTGCTGCAGCTGGTGTTTTTAAATGCCTTGCCTCCAGCAGTGAGCCACTTCACAGCACAGAATCAGTAGGAAACCTCACCTCTCTGATTTTGAAAATGCATACCCAAGGAAGTCAAATAGGATGGAAATAGCAGGGAAACATCATGAGGAGTAGATTCTACAGTTAGAAGTCATTCAGAAGTAAATGTATTTTGCAAGATGAGAAAGGTACTTCCTTTAGATTACCAACAAGAGAAAGCTAACTGGGAAACCAAAATGGTTTCCACATAAGCTTAAATGTTTCCTGAAGTGGGTACCTAAAAAATTGGCTGTTCAATTTCATGAGTCTTTCAGCAGTTAGATAGAGAATGTCTATTAATTTCTCAGGATAGTATGATCGTTGATATGTGTCTCAGTATTTAATGCAACTAGCTAAAAATTCAGAGGGGAAATTAAAAATTTCCCACTAATGGATTTGTGACAGGAATCCTTGCTTTGAATTGTCCCTATTCCACACATTTTTATGATTTAACTGCACCAAGAACACGTCAATTAATCTGTTTTCTAAATACTCTTTTTGCACAGGAAAATACTAGGTAGCAGATAAACACCTGTGAACTCTAAAGCACATCAGAAATCTAACTGAACCATAGAGCCCTTATGCGGGCTATAAACCAAACTTTGCTTCAGATAAAAGCAGAAGACTGGTGTGTAGCCAGAATCTGTATACTACTAATGTAAACTCGTTGATGCTCTCAGGGCCTCAGCAGGAGATATCTCAAAAGCTGTACCCCTGTAAATCTTGTACCCATCTTCACAAAAACCACAATACCACAGAACTTTTCCGCCAGATCATAGAATCATAGAATAGTTTGGGTTTGAAGGGACCTTAAAGATCATCTAGCTCCAACCCCCCTGCCATGGAGAGTGACACATCCCACTAGATCTGGTTGCTCAGTACCTTATCCAGCCTGGCCTTAAACACCTCCAGGGAGGGGGCATCCACAGCCTCTCTGGGCAACCTGTTCCAGTATTTCACCACCCTCATGCTAAAGAATTTCTTTCTCATATCTAGCCTGGATCTACCCTCTTCCAATTTAC
>VZTY01009380.1:0-50170 GCA_013400935.1 Turnix velox | reverse complement strand
TCCACTGATCACCAGTGAATAAATGCATATAATTATAATGTATGGATTATGTCCTTCTCTCTCATTCTCATTTTCTTTCCCCTCTCCAGCTTTTTCTCTGTCCTTGCTCACTATGTTACTTATTAAAATATGGGAATATGGAGATGGCAGATACAGCAACTGGCAACTCATGAAATAAGTTTTTAAACATGAATCTCAGTGATTGACTAGTAGTTAGCTAGTGAGAAAGCTGACATACTGCCCCATGTTGGACCTCATACTGCCCCATTGCCTTCTGCATATCCTTTCCTTTCCTTTTGTTAGTTACAACACTGATAGATAGTCTTTGTGCTTTGTATAATGCCCATCTTTGATGTAACCAGAACTCACACACAAAATGTGGCTGCTATACATAAGCATGCTAGAATACAGGCAGGGACAGTAAAAGCATGCACAAAATAGTCAGGCTCATACCGCAACAAAATGTTTCTCCAATACCAATTTTTATTCAGTTGGTAATATTAGAGTAGTACTGGTACATGTTTTGATGCTTTATAAAGAAATATTAGAAGTTAATTCTGTAGACACCTTCAAACTTGCCTTACAAAAGCATTAGGAGATTCATTGACATTTTTGCAGTGATGACAGAGACTACACTAGCTAATATGCAATGCTATGTATATTCTGCATAGAGTAAAACTGTACCATCAGGCTTAACTCTTTGTATGAAAATTTTGACATGGCTACCAAAACTTGGATTAAATAATCAAGAGACTTCTGATACATTTATTCAGGTAATACTGTCCCCTCTGACTTTCAGTTGTCAGAATATTGTACTCAACTTTATATTTTATATTTCCCACTGCAATATCAGAGTACATTTCCTTTATTTAGACTTGGATTGTAATATTGTATAGAGATCATATTGTTTCGTATAATTTTCTCTCCATATTTCCATGAAATCTCAGCTGCCAGCTTCCTTATCAACATGTACATTACTTTTGAAGCTTAGTGTACCTGCTAACAATCTTTACCAGTCATAACTAATTAATCTGGCTTTTTCCCATGCTATCCATCTGCAGGTTATGAAAGCTGAGAGCTCTGATGGAGGATGAAAGCATTAATGGTATTAATTTACAACTGCATGGATATAATTATTGGGCAGTTTTACTGAGAATACCAGCAGTTGCATTTTAATTGCAAACAAAGTTCGAAGACTGAACATTGAAGAGATGCAGAGTTACTTAGCCCTGGTATCCGCAATCTATATGATGCGGGAAAGACTCCTCTTAAGAATGAGTTACCTCTATATTTCTAACAACAAAACTATATTAAAATACTTGTCATTTTGCACTGTTGTCTGTACTAGTAAAAAAAGCCCTATGTACTGTGCCATTTACACTCTAAAAATTATTTCATCACATGTATGTACCTGGGATGTTGTTGGTGAGCACAGTATCTGTCACATACTTGCTCTGTACTGCAAAGTATGGCTATGGAGAAGGATGCCATATTGTAGCTAAATAAATCTAACTAAATCCGTATTTTTAATTATCCAGGATAAAGTGAAACCAGACTTGTGATAATGAAGAAGAAAAGATTTGCACTTTGTAAGATGAGGGCACATACAGTCTTCCAAGGATCAATAAAGTCAGAAAGTCTGCCATAATGCTTAGTGCAAGTTATGCAAAATAAGCGCATAATCATCTTTCAGATATAAAACATGACAAATGGAGGACATAAAACCAATTCTAGCATAACATGAAAGAACACAACTCAAAAAGCATTTTTTGTATTTGCAAAATGCACACCCTTTCATGAAGTGAGATGATAACATCTCTACAGACAATAAAATATTTAACCATATTAATTAGATAACAGTGACAGGAATACAAGCAAGGTCAGGTTTTTTCTTTTAAATTCAACCATAGGTTTCTGCAGCATATAAAAAATTATATAACCAAAGGGAGCATTTTTGCTTTCTTTTCTGTGCCACACATGATCAAAATACTAAATATTACAAATGGTTGTGTTTGTTACAGTTGAAAGAGCAATAATCTTTGCTAGATCCTCTTCAAGACAGCAAGAAAGCTACATTATGGAATATTTCAAATTTCAGTATTCATACACTGTCAGTGATTTTTATTTTACAGCAAGCATTTCTTTGCATTTGCATCATCATCATCATTTGCAAGCTAAAGTTCACATATTTATATAAAACTGACTATTTGCTTCCAGCTAACTATCCAGATAACATGCTGCACATCGAAAAGTACATAAGTCATCATTTGATCTGGAAGATATTTAAAAAGAATTTATATTAATCTGAAAAAAAAAAATCAACAACTCTAGGACATACTCCATTGCAACAGGCTTAGAAATTATGTCAATGTGCATATCCCCATAAAACCATTCTCACCGGTACTGGAATTTAAAGGATATCAAAATGCAAATACTTTTGCAACTTTGAAAATAGCTTGATAAGCAAATGAGTGGTAATTTTTGAAAGTACAGAAGAATAAGCAATAAAAAATTGAAAAGACATTTTCAGACTCTGTATTACTTATGTCTTTTCTTCCAGTACAATGAAAAGAAACTTATGTATGTGCTTAGTTAGGTTAATGACAGAAAACATTAACTGGAGAATAAATCATAATAAGGAATCAAAGAGAAGTAAATCAAATGAAAGCTCAGATCAACAAACATAGGATGCAGAAACAGGCACCGATTCCATTAAGTGGTAAATATTGTTTTTCAAATAACTTATTTCATATTAAGATTTCAATAAATGAAATTATCCACTCCAAATTCAGCTACTTTCTCTGGAAGAAATACCTTCTCTCAGAAAGTTTTAAGCATTACAAAGCACCGAATGCTGACAAAAGACTTGTCTTTATGAGGAAATTGAGGAGAAATTCAGATTAGTATTTGTATGTTTATATATGGAAATCTTTTAATATTTTGTAAAAGACAAGTTGCCCTAATATTTCAGCATTATTAATTGATTTATTCATTCCATCTGAGATGCTTTATTTTACAAAATGTTTGTTATGAATTAATAGATTTGGACACCAAACTAGTCTTCCATGGCCTTTACAAAAAGGAGAGTTAATTTCAACACTTTGATAAAGTATTGATTCACTGATAATTTTAATACATTTTGAGAATATCTGTCTACCCAGCATTGCGAAGAACATACTGTATATTTTTAAGATGTTAAAATATGTTATCTTGTCTTTTGAGTTACAGAAGAAAGGTTGAATATGCTAACATGTCCATCTAGAAAATGATTGTTCTCTTGGTGAAGTCTGATATCCGGGGAAAAGAACTGTAGCATACAAAGAATTACAGATAAGCAGGAAATAGCACAAACCAAAGCTCAATTACTCCACCAACAGTTCCAGTAAACTTTTCATAGTTCAGACACCACACAGTATAATTCCTTGTCTGCCAAGTCCTTGTTAAAGAGACTAGGAAGTAACAATATGTCCAAGTGATAAATTATCTTTTGTTGACTACAATGCTTACCATGGAGCCTAGCTTCACTTCTATCCATCCTGAAGAGGTATATATATATATATATCCCTGCAAATTTCTATGATCCACTATCAAGGTCATATGTAAAGGGCATAAAGAAGTATGATAAGATCCTTGATAGAAGGTTATCGTCTGTACCTCCAAGCACCCTGTAAAATGCTAGTAGTGAAAATATTTCATCTTGTTTCCCGCCTCTCAACAGGAAATTAGCTTTTACACCTTAAAATTATAGTATGCTCCTTATTTCAGTTTTCATAGCTTCAAATGTTAATTATTGGTCATAAAATTGCCCTTATAAAAACAGCACATCAGAATTTCATGCTATGAACTTCTGCATCTTTGGTTCAAACAGATGGACTCTGAGCTATACGGCATTAATTTATTTAAAAATGTTACAGCTTTAATTTTGAAAATTTCAATCTTACACTTAAGGATTAAATGTGTGCATCATCTCTATACCTCTATATCTCTATAGTGTAAGAGCAGTAGGTTACCATTCAGCTAACAGAGTCATTTTGTCTAGAGTCCCAATTCTGATGTGTGCAAATTACAAATACACAGCTGCTCTGAATCACAGAATCATAGAATAATTTGGGTTGGAAGAGACCTTAAAGAAAATCTAGTTCCAAACCACTGTATGAGGTTTCTCAGTGCCTTGTCCAGCCTGGCCTTAAATGCTCCCAGAGAGGTGGTATCCACAACCTCTCTGGCAGCCTGTTCCAGTGTCTCACCATCCTCACCGTAAAGAATTTCTTTCTTATATCTAGTCTGAATCTCTCCTCTTCCAATTTACATCCATTACTCCTAGTCCTGCCATCACATACCCTCTTAAAAAGTCCTACCCCAGTCTTTCTGTAAGCCCCCTTCAGGTAACGATAAGCCACTAGGTGGACCCCCTGAGCCTTCTCCTCTCCAGGATGAACAACCTCATCTCCCTCAGACTGTCTTCATAAGGCAGTTGCTCCAGCCCTTTGATTATCTTCATGGTCCTCTGGACACTCTCCAACAGTTCAATGTCTTTCTTACGTTGAGGACTCCAGAACTGGACACAATACTCCAGGTGGGGCCTCACCAGAGCTGAGTAGAGGGGCAAAATCACCTCTTTTGACCTGATGGTCACAATTCTCTTGAGGCAGGCCAGGTTGGCCTTCTGGGCTGCACATGCACACTCACAAATGCTTATCTACAGGGCTGCAGTCTTGTTACCAAACCATAGAATAATACCTGAGCACTACTAGAATGCTCCATAGCTCTTTTAAACCCTCTCTATAGACAAGAAACAGATTTCTCAACTGGTAACTGCCAAACTGTGAAGAACACAAGGCCACATAGTGTGATCTAAGCTGATGTGGCTATTTACGTGCCACATGCATGTATATTCATACAGAGCTGAATTCATACTCATTTAGAGCAGAACAAGAGTTGGCTCTCAACATACTTAAGTTTCCCCTTACATAGCTTATGTTGAAGGTTCAATAATTCAAAGCATAAGATAACAACTCAAACACTATCATTATAACTGAGATGCCATATACAGAAAGATCAACATTCATATTAAGATGTTTGATAATGAAACACTTAGACATATGGCTAGTTTATTTTCCTCAAACAACTCCATTAGGCTAGCTACTGTGACTGCCATAGAATATATAGTTGTCCAACTTATTAGACTAAAATAAAATAGTGAGCTCATAGCACATCAATGACAGATTTTTATACTTAATTAACTCACACAGTAATAGAATCATAGAATCAGAATCATAGAATAGTTTGGGTTGGAAGGGACCTTAAAGATCATCAAGTTCCAATCCCCTTGCCATAGGCAGAGACACCTCCCACTGAGGACTCCAGAACTGGACACAATACTCCAGGTGGGGCCTCACCAGTGTAGAGGGAAAAAATCAAGTCTCTTGACCTGCTGGTCACATTTCTCTTGATGCNAACTTCATGAGGTTGGCATGGGCCCACCTCTCAAGGCTGTGAAGGTCCTTCTGGATGGCATCCTTTTCTTCTGGTGTGTCAACTGCACCACACAGCTTGGTGTAATATGTGAACTTGCTGAGGGTGCACTCAACCCCACAATGAGTGGGATGATAGAAAATGATAGAAAATGCAATTTCACTAACTCTCCTATTTAACTGAATAAAGGAAAAAGAAAAACAAGTGGAGCTGCTGTAAGAGGATTAAGACCACTTGACTTACAGAACTTGGGAGGTATGTAAAATTCAGTGCTAAAAACATCATAACTTGGTAAACCATTGAAAATCAAATTGGCTGACTGGCATTATAAACTGTCCTATTGAATATGCACTGCACAACTCTCCAATCCACCATAAAATATTATTTTTAATATTTTAATTATAAAAAGACTGAACTGATGCCCCCTCTCTGGAGGTGTTCAAGACCAGGCTGGACAAGGCACTGGGCAGCCTGATCTAGTGGGAGGTGTCCCTGCCTATGGCAGGGGGGTCAGAACTCGATGATCTTTAAGGTCCCTTCCAACCCAAACTATTCTATGATTCTATTTTTAATTATCTATTCCTCAGCAAGAAGTACCTGCAGTAGAAATCTATGTTTTAATCTTATTTTGGTAGTGGGCTTCTTAAGAAGATTCTACCTATACTGGTACATCACTAAATTTGATTCTGTTAAAGAGGTATGAAGATGGTAAATGTCACAGGTCTTTATTTTTTTTCTGATATCTAATTCATAGATTCAGCAAATATAGACATGACAGTAATGAACTCAGAAGACTGTTCACAATCTAGAGAATATTGGAGAAGAGTTTTTACAGGTATTTACAATGCGTTAAAAGAGTCAAGTAAAACCTCAACTCAACATAGTTCCTATGATCCACCCTATACAAAACAACTGTCCAGAGGCAAGCAACCCAGAATCAAAATACGGCTAAATGAGGATGCTCCCCCATAAACTTAGTCAGAGGTGAAACTTGGATATGAGGGAATGACACTTGCAGGCTGTTCTCTGTTCTCAGGTACCACTTTGTCACCAACTTTGCTCTTTTCTCTCACTGGAGACAAAGCCTGGACCACAGAGGATAAAAACAAATGAAAATTTGCACATTGTGATATAAAACAATCTTCAAATTCTGAGCTGTGCTAGTATGTTCTGCCTTTTCACAACAGAGAATTTGTATCTCAGAGTTCAGAAGCCGTGAGATGAGAGCCCTAAGTAGAAGCAACTCACTCCATCAGTTAGACTAATAAAACCTGCTGAGCTCAGGAAGAGTTCTAAAAAAAATTCTTTCTAAAACTCTGAAGGACATTAACTCATTAATGGTACAAATTTGAGGTCTGTGACAGTAGCTGGTGATTCTTTAATGACAGTTTCCTGCTGATGGAAATGTCCACCTGCACCACTCAGGAGAAAAAAGAAAAGAAAAAGATAAAAGACTTAATCTTCAGAGGAAAGACTGTGGATCAGAATGTGGTCATTTTGGGATAAACAGTCCAGAATTATAGATTTTGGAAACAACCTGTCTGCACGGTGGCATTGGTATTCTTGTCAGTTTCTGTGCCAATAGCAGCAGCTTAATGGACAAGAATACCAATGAAGCTGCGTGGTCCACTTCATTACATGTTTTCGTGTTTTGAAAATGTAATTCTATGTGGTCTCAGTGGACAGGGAAATTTGAAATTGCAACTTTAAGCAGATCTAGACCAAAATCAAAATGAAGAAAAATCTAAATTTGCTCTGAAACAGTAAACCCATTTCTTCTCTTGGCTTTATTATTCATACCAAAAAGACCTGTGAAAATGGCAAAAACAAATTTCCATTTCATCCTTCCATAGGACTAGCCAGAACTGCAAGTTTCCAAGTCATATTCTTGTCTGCATGCTAAACAAAACATCATTTATCAGTATGAACAAGAAATCACCTTGCAAAGCAAAAGGAAATAAACTGATAAGTAATACATACTCCTAAAATATGAGCTCTTTACAAAAATGTTTCTATAACATTTCATGTTTATAGGGTAAAAAGTTCTTCCCCTTGTTTTGAATCATGTTATACTTGGATTTTCCTCTTCTGTATCATGATTGATAAATACAGAAATAGCAGTCATAAAAATTATAATGTACATTCTGCTATAGATTTCTTTATTCTCCCTGCCTTAATCAATATTTCCATTGGGTTTTTTTCAGGCTTATTAAAAAAATATAATTCAAATCGTTCTTTTAGTGACAGTTTAATTTCTGGAACTATATCATTCCATTTTTATGTAGCCAAAACCCAGAGTATATCTAAAATTTCTGCAGTTGAACTACAGATTGACTCAATACTGGTATATAATCTTGTTGATACCTGCTGTCATTTACATTTGAATGCCTTTAATTTTTTCACCCTCATCTCTTAAATCAAATGTAACTTTGCAGGTCTCTACTGCCCATCAAATAGATATGTGAAGGCAGTTTTTCAGCTTACCTTGTTGAATTAGAAGAAAAATAATTCAGATGAAAAAGACAAACAAAATCACAAATGTCACTATTTTAAGTACAAAGTTTCCATTGTGATATAACAAAATCAGTACTAATTTTACAAGTAATCAAATATTAATAGATGCCCAACTAAAGAAATTTAAGTTTAAAAAACAGAGTAACAAATTCAAAAAACGCAAATGCCCCTGCTTTCTCCATTTTATTGTTTGTGTAAATAAACACAAATCTCTGTCATGTGAAATATCAGAAGAAGACAAACTCAGAGCTAGCTCAGTGCACAAAGTAACTTCAGGCCTCAGAAGAAGACAGACAGCTTTTTTTTTTTTCCTGTCTCTCCAGAAATTGGGAACTGATCACCTTAGCTTTAAGAGTCCTCCACAGACATTCTGACTCATATCCTCCTGTAGACATCTTAAGATAACCTTATGAGCAGAGAGGAGCTGCTCCTACAGTAAAAGGAGGGAAGGCCACTGTACATGCATGAGTATTCTTCCAGAAACTGGATAATCGACACTTAGCAACCCAGAAATAATATGACCAGCAAAGTCAGCTTTCAAATGGCACCTCTTTTCATTTGCCTCTAACCCTATCCTTTTTTGTTTGGGTGGACCATCTGGTACCACCACAAAACTGCTGAGAAGATCTGAAATGGATTATAAGATTTTCCTATAGCAAAAAAGCACTAGATTCTGCCTTTGTTTTTCTGTCAGTGTAAGGGAATGATTTCAGGAGAGAGTCCTTTAATTATTACTCACCCAGTATTATACAATATAGTGTTCTTGAACATAAAATTGGATAAGTTTCATTCAACATTTCTCTGCATCAGTGATCAGTGCCATCAGGATTATTATACAGGTAAACATTTTGCTTCAAAAACAACTGGATCATCCAACATAGCTTTTTACAAGAGCATCCATAAGTAAACATTTGACTTCAGAAATGTCTCCTCAATCAATTTCAAAATTCCACTCCTAGGCTACCAAAACACTGAGTATCTTCCATTTAAGTAATTTCAACATAGCATTTTTATCCTGTTCTTCCAGGCAATGAAATGGCTGAAAATTCACAGACCACTGACATTGCTCTCCGGGAATGGAGATGACACTTTGCCACTAGGTCTACATACAACTCACACAAAGAACGGCAACAGTGGGAAACAGCCATTCCAACTACAGTCCAGAAGGTCCTCCTGCAAAGAGAAACAGCTTAGCCTCACTTCCTACCAGGCAGGCCTTCACAGTCCCAGCATATTACTTCAGAAAACTATAAAAATTGCTTTGACAAAGTACCCCTAAAACTGCAAAATATTAAAATGTAGGATTTACAAATGTGTTGTTTATGCTGTGAGGTTTTTATTTACTGCATCAACAGTTTTGCTTGCAGAGACAGAGGAAGATTATTATCCTTACAAGGAATCATGATGTCCTATTTGTTGCAGGTTGAGTCTCATCATAAAAAAAAGCAATTTTCTCATGTTGCCTCAAGCTTAAAAAGCCAGTGCCATCTGAAAAAAAATAATTACAGATGGATGAACTCTAGAGCAATTAGTTTTTGTATGCTACACAAAGGTGGATCTCTATAGATTTGTTAACAGGATGGTACTCTTGCAAATCCTTCAAGACTTAACACAAGATGGGAAAAAAGTTTCATATGACTTCCCTTGTATTTCTAAGTTTCCATTCTTCTATTGAAACCAATGCCTAATGACCCACTGACCTTCAAGACATTAGCAGGAAAATTTCTAAGTAGAATTAATATGATTAGTAATCACTATCATGATTTTATCAACCCATTAAATCTGTAACTTCACTAATTATTTTAATCTGCTATGTGGCTGAAATATTAAATTAATTACACACTGGAATTAGAATAACAGAATAGAATCACAGAATATGTCCTTAAAAGTTTTTACATATTTAACAGACTTTATTCAGTACCTATTAAATTAACCACTGGTTTTCTTCTTAAGCTCTGCCTCCAAGTATTAGTTATGTCTTTGTGTCATGGGAATCTCACTGTGAAATTATAACTTATATGCAATATATAATTTATAGACTATATTCCAGAGATCAACAGAGGAATTTTCAGGAAACCAAAATTAACAAAACTGAGTAAATCCAAATAAAAAAGGTATAAATTAATTACTTTAAACCAAAAAAACTTGAAAAAAAAACTTTTTTGGAATAAAATTTTCACTTGCATTTTAGGTAAGCTTAATACTTTTAGGGGGTTCTTTTGTCTTTATACAGGGAAAATAAATACAATACACAATTTTAGCTCTATTACCTTTGTACCTTTCCCATCAAATAAACGTACTATGTGAAGGTCTTTCTCTGCTTTTTAAAAATATCATTCCTAAAATGAAACTTTCTTCTCATTTCGGTGCAACATATCTTGTTTTAATAACAAATTGTGCTCTCTATTGAGAGTATTTGAACGAAACAATACAATTGCTTTTGTTTGCCATTTAATTTACCATTGGATCAATAAAGTGACACATAACTACTTTTGATATTAAAACTCTAAAATTCTAGGGGAAATGGAGGTTAAATTGTAAACAAAATATTTCATTGGCATTGATCTGAAAAGCAGACTGACAGGATTGCTAAAAAATCATCAGCTGCCATATATAAATCTCACCAAACTGACAAGAGATGGATTTGATTATTTTGCTTTGAAAGGGTCATTTCTTTAAAGCTGCAAAAGTCTATCAATTTATAAAAGATTAAATGAACCATATTTTCCTTTAGTTCCTGTCACAACTCTTTTTTGTGATTAACCAGGCTTGATCAAGTTATGAGAGTGACTGAATATTTTGCTCTCTATTTTAGGCAACTTCATATTTACAGAAATTATGACCCATACTAGATAATTTGTGATAAAAAGATTACAAGTAACCTGAAATTAGTTAATGTACTGTGATACAATGCCAAGACACACACATACTTGCAATATCTTAAGTGCATGAAAAAACATCCAAATAACATTTTTCATTTAGGGCAATATCCACCAGAATTACAGTAAGATTTATTTCTTTAAATGAACAAGAATTTTAAAGTACACTGTAGCTAACAAACAAAAAAAATTGTCTCAAGTTTTTTTTTTTAATTTTTGCCTTTTCCTTTTACTTGAAGGAAAACATGAGTAGGCTGGTTCTTCAGGTAACACTGATTTCTCAGTTTTAAGCACAAATTGCATACCCTTTCAAATGAAGCAAGCATCACGCATTATAAACCTCTCCATGAAACGTCTGGTAAAAGACAACCATTCTCTAAAAATCCCTTTCAAAGACTTATCATTTGGATTCTCATGTCCTCAAAACCTTAAAACTGTGGTTATATTTTGATTGCTGATATCCTTATCAATAGACCAAACTGACAACCAGCCACAGTAGATCAATACCTCTGCTGTGCTGATGTCTAAACTCTCCAGAAATGAGTTATAATTTCTTCATGATGCCTAACACCCAGAAGACATAAATTTCTCCCTAGAACCAATGTCCTTTCTGCATCTTTCACAACTAGAATAAATGCAAGAATCTGATGCAAGCCAGGGTACACAGTAATGGTGGAATGATAATTAAAACCCTTTTTTTTGTGCAGATGTGGTACAGCCTTCAGAATACTGCTCATTCCATTGAAAAATTCCTGCTGTGCAGTTTTTTGGAGGAGACAAGGAAAGGAAAATGTGTGATGAACTATTCAGTGATGGCATTTCTCTAAGTTTGAAGAGAAATCAAGCCTGAATACAGTAACTAAGAGAAAGCTAAGGAAAATGAATATGAATGCCTGCTTTTTAAATTACTTCAATCTCTTCCTTCCATGCACAGCTAGTACATCTCTTTCTCCTTGTAACTTACCCACATTAAAAAAAAACATCAGGCAAACAAAAATTCAAGTAAAAAATATAACATGCCTGTGATTATCTCAGAAAGTTGAAAGCCTTACATAACAGGAAATTCAACAATAAATTTGGTTTTAGTTAATTATCTAAGCAAACATTCAGGGAATTTATCATGTTTGTTGACCCACAATATTCTGTGTTCAGGGACCAGTTGAAACTGTTCATTGGGATTAGGGTTTCCAAGAACTGGAAGGCTTGTCCTGCTACTTAGCTGTCATCAATTTGAACCTAGCTTCAGGACACATAATGGTTTCAAAACTGTTAATAGCTATAAAGCAGCAACACAAATGCCATATTCACAAGTAATGACATGTTGTTGCTGTACAAAGAATAGCAGAAAATTCTCTCATTAAAGCCACACATCTGTTGTCCATTGAACTATATCACAAACTAATTTTGTAGAGTTGCCACCAGACTTTAGTAATGACCTGGGGCAAGTGAAAAGATGTTATACAGTTCTATCAACTATACAGCTGATTCTCTAAGACATATTTCAAAAAGCCTGCTATGAAATGAAAGAAAAATTACTTGGAAATGAGCAGTTGAGCTGAAAATCACCTTCTACTGGCATTTTGAGACAGCTGATCATTAGCAATGTAAAGACAGTTATCAACAATTTTAAGAATATGTTCTCCCTTCTTCCCTTGCCTCATATAGCACTGCAGTGCTAGGAACCAGGCTATATTTTCTAATTAGTTATGACAATTTGGACTCAGAATCAAAACCTCTTTCTCAACAGGTAATATTGATCTCTGGGTACTATGCACAACTTCTGAATATTGTTAAAAATAGACCTTCTCCTTAGTAGAACAGGACTCTAAATATTAATCACATTACATAAATTCTCATGGCCCATAAGAAGTTAAAATACACTAAAAATCAGTTCCATAAAGCAATGTTTTCATGCCTGGATACATTAGAAAATTTCAAGTTATGCATCCATTTGCCAGTAAATGATGAACAAATAAATAATACAAAATCTTATCACCTGTTGGCTAGTATCAGTAGCATTTATCATGATGTGCCAATAGTAAATCTGTACTATCACTAATAGAGTTGTGTTCTTTATGCTCAGCTAGTGTACCTAGTGATAAATTATTTTTGTTTTGGTCAGGCTAGTGACTAATTCAGTGCAAAGTAACACATTCCTCTACCGTGTCTCTGTTGAGACTATCAATGAATAAGTACATACATGGAGTGATAAAGAAGATGGAGAAATGAATTCTTTTGTATTTCATTATTGAAATAATGGACAAGAACAATGGTTGGCTCAAAGGGAAACTTTGTTTGAGCTGGTCGTGGCCCTTTAAATCTACTTTCACTATTTGAAACTATTGTTTATGACTTTTCGTTTTAAATTTGGACTAAGCTTGCTGAAAAAATGCTTCAAAAATCACTAGGAAAAATTATTATCAGTTACTGTGAACACTGCCTTCTGAATTAAAAATTCAAATTATTTTTCTAGCCTACTTTCAACACACATAAAAGTCTTTTTGTTAGATGGATTTAAACAGGTAATCAAAACATCTAGGCCCTGAAAGCTGGAGGTGAGGGGGTAAAGGAGAGAGCAATTGAAAAAGCAAGTGTAAGATGTTCTGTAGCTGAGAAATACAATTGCTATGTAAATACTGGTTGAGCCTTGGAGATTTTTTTGAGAAACAAAGAGATAACAAGCCATTGGATAAAGAAGTGGACCTTGAATTGTTTTTTGTATTATTGCAGTGCCATACCAAAATCTGTACTTCTCTGGATAGTTTTGCTTCTCAACACTATGTTTTTATCTTGGTGGAGCTTGGACTACATCCAAGTCCCAAAGGGGGAGTGATTCATAAATTTTAGTCTGTAAAACCAAGCAGAGTTTTTAAATTAAGTAGAATTCTTGTTACCCCAGTAGGAAATCCTGACTGAGTGAATATCTTTGATGCCAATGTTACAACTTAGGCAGGATGACATAAAACTCAGACAGAATAAAGAGGTCTACAGACTTTATCAAGGCAAGACACAGCTGCTCTGAGCGAAGATCACCCTTCTGGACTGCTGACAGGACACTGAGGAAAGCAACTCTGAAGGACAGAACATCAGAGGTCAAGCATGAATACAATTGCGGAAAAGGAATGGATGCAATAAAAAATCACCAGAGACTGTTGGTGACCACCCCACATATAATTATGCATGCTTGAATGGGTAGACATTTATGATAATGATTTCCCAGAATTGTGATGAATATTATAATTATCTCCTAGAAACAATGAACACGTAATGCACAAACCCCGATATATACTGGAGAGAGACAGACATGTGTTGTGTACAACTTGAGGCAAATCTCCTCTGTGCACCCAATGCTGAAATAATGTCTGCTTTCTAATACAAAATTCTGTCTTAGAAAGTTTCTTTATGGGCCTATTTTTGGTATCATAGTGTTTGTGGTCACTTTTCTGAATTACATCTTTGTATTATACTTCATTATGAGAGTTAAAAAAGCCGTGTTGTTCAGTTAAAAATGCTTTGTACCAAATCAAGTTTTGTTGAAAAATCAGTGGAGTCACTCCACACCTCCTTTGTGATACAAGCCATTGGCTAGAGTAATGGCTAAATTAAATCAGTTGGAAGTTCCTTTTGAATGTTTAACAAACAGATTGGCCTAATATTTCAGAAATCTATGGATTTAAATAATACCTGATATATCATGGGCACCTGCATTCCTACTGCACAGACAAATAAAAAGCCTTAATCAAAAGTTCAGAGGGAACACAGGATAAGCCTGGGAAAGCCAGTGAGACTAGACATATCCACTCTCTCCTCCAGACGTGCCTTGGCTATAAATGAAAAGCAGTAAGAACTTGCAAACATAATTTGACTTGAACAGTTCATCCTTGCTGCTGCCCAAGGCTAGAGAAGCTCAGATGTCACTCAGCTAGGAGCTACAGGATGGTAATTCCTGGTCTTTCAGCAACAAGAAACTGATAGGATAAGGATATGGGTGTCTCTGCAAATGATGAGTGTCTTTGTAAACAGAAGAAAGTAGATAACTTTTTCAGACAAATGCATTAAGAGTAAACAATGTAAACACAATTTACATATGGAAGTTGCTACTGATGTCACTGAAACCCAATTTCCAAATGAAAACTGCAAATGTACTTTTTATATTAGCAACAGACTTTGATTTTCAGCTTAGGCATATGGTGGGAGTCTGTAAATCCCAATTACCTTGTAGCCAATGTCAAAAAGGGATAAGGACATTTGCAACTGGGAGAATTAGGATAAAAGGATAAATTGCCCTTCAGCAATTTGAGAAACCCCACCTGAGGAATGCCTCAGTGGACTCTCCCTTTATTCAAATAAAGTTATCTTGATACAGTTTTGTATACATTGTATACCTGTTTATATTTTTCCTTTTAATTTTATCTATTCTTTCATTATCTATTAAAGCAGTTTGGAATTTTTCTAAACTCACAAATCTCCTCATTCCTTCCTCTCCTTTTTCTTGAGAGAGGAGGGGGGGGCATCTGTCATTTGGGGGGGACCTTTTAGGCCTAAACCAGGACATATATAAATCTAGAAGCCTATAATTTCATTTTAATGACAATTATTAAAATGAATGCAAGATTGGTAAGTGTGGCATTTTATGTGGCATCTGTCTGAAGCTGGATTTTCTGAGCTGTGGCCTTGCTTTCAGCCAGTCAGCAAAAACAATAAACAAAGCCTTGCACAGCAGATTTCTCTTTTCACTTTACTGCTTACAAAGTCATCATTCAAAGATTGTTTGGGAAACATTCGTCTGACTCACTAAAATTGAGAGGAGGATTTCTCAGGAATAGGAGAGAGGAGGAACAGCACAAAATGCAGTTGCAGCAGGGAAAAGATGAAGTGGCTTCAGAGACACGTCAATATTTATGATATTGTTTGCAGACCAACAGTCAACTGACCTTAAAACTTCAAATGAGTAATGGCATAATGGGGGTTTTAATTAATATAAGCAGGGCTTTCTCCTTTCAAGAGATATAAAGACAAAATTTAGAAAGCCTTGATTTATGCATTTTGGGCTTTTTTTGGAGTACAAGTTCAACTAGATTTAGAAGTGAATTGGGAATTCTCACCAAGATTTAGAAACAAAAGACACCTCATCATGCAAGGAGTGTGTGTTTGTGAAAGAGCACCCTGCTCTCTTGGGAGATCAGCTGAACAGACGGGCAGTCAGGACATGAACACACCGTTTGCATTTTAGGGAACAGGTTCAAGTTATGCTGCCTTTAAAGAAGAAGCTGTTAAGATTTCATGCTTTGCAAACCTGTTGCAAGAATAGCTCAGTCTTCCCACAGCCTGTGTCAGTGTCACATCTGCTGCCAGATTTATACTCATAGGCAGAATGAATCAGAACTCACTCTGACACAGAGCATACCATTAGAATACTTTCTCCTACATTTACTAATTAATTTTTAAAGCTCACAGACATGCCTCTAATGTAATAGAAAATCCCTTTCAGATCTTGATAATCATTTAAACCTTTCACTTTTGTGAAAATCACCACAAAGAAATTATCTTTTTCTCACCCAGTTTACAAGCCAATTTGTCAGTAAGAGCTCTGCAAAAAACTGTATCAATCACTTTACACCACACGTACTGAAGCATGAATGATGTAACCTATGATTAGATGTCATAATCATATGCATTACTAAGATATTTGAGAAGTCAAAAGATCACACTCTTATCTGATATGAAGGAACCTAGCTTGATTGGCTTCATATGGGAAGATACTGCAAGACAGCATATGCTTAAGCTGCCAACATTGCATCATTACATTTGTCTAACATGAGTCTAGCTTCAAGCGGGGAAAAACACCTTTTTCGTAAGTCCCTCCTTTCTCCCTGCTCAACCTCCTCCCCACAAACAACACAGCAATTCTGAAGCCAAAACCTTGAAATGTGTCTCCAGAAAGCATGATGTGAATTATGTTCAAAATTTGGTTAAAAAAACTGAAAATATAACAACTCCCATATATACCAATATCCACTAGAGGCTGAAAACAATGCTAAAATCACTATAATGCTATAATTCTCAAAATAATTTCTATGTCATCACCTACAACAAAAAAAATGATATAAGTAGGATCCAAAAAGGTATGGTCAGTATAAATAAAAGTAAACAATTTATCATCTCATAACATAAGGCAACATTCAAAGAAAATTATCAAAGCAAGTACCTTCCTTGCACTTCATTATTAAAAATGAAACTTACTATTTACAGTTTCATGCAATCAATGAAGCTCGTAAGGATAATAAGAGTGTCTAGTCACAGGATACAAAGGGAAAATAAAGCTTCATAGTTGAGAATCCAGAGGAAAACATTCTCTGAGGGGTGGTTGCATAGTCCAGTAACACAACAGACTCACCCCTACCGTGTAGCAACTGATGCTTGCAGTTATAAACCCATTGGACTGCATGTATCTGTGTCAATCTCCATCGAGGAAAGACACCTACTAAGAGGCAACAAATATCAGCCTAAATGTTGACACTACACCAACACAGTCCCATTATCAAAGACACATTACTCATATAGTCACCATCTTTTACATGGGAGCACTACATTTTTTTGCCATTTAGCTCTCATTTACAGCCAAGGAGCCTCAAAGCAACTCATGTCTTTTAGAGTCAAACTTCTTTAGAATCTCTAACTTGACAAACACATAGACTTTTAAGGCACAATTCCTCTTTTTTTTTTTTTTTCTTTCAGGGAATTCAACAAGAGGGAACAATTAACAGAAATATAACTCAGAATGTCCACAGAAATATAATTCAGAATGCATAGCTGTCACTACTCAGTGCTCAGCTGAACTGTAAAATTAAATTCAATACTCTGAGTTTCCGATTTTCACACTCCATGTTCTGTGAAGCTCTGGGTCTCCTGTGTCACTCCTGAGATTAGATCAGATTGATAATTAGAAAAATGTAAATTTACTCTGATTTTGACAAGGTTTGATTCAATATGACTATCAAAAGCCTATATTTAAGAAGAAAATAAATGGTAGCAGTAACATTTTACCTATTATCAAACTGAAAGGAGGTGTATGAAACTATTTTCTACAACAGATGTAAATCTACATGGGTCTTGAGCTCATTTCTTGTGAAACTGCTATTTGTAACCCTTATATCCACAAGCAGAAAACCATGGCAACATTTTCACAGAGCAGCGTATAACACTGATATCTTATTTTGTCTTATCAGTATTGCTGCTCTCAGAAAGCACTCGTGGATCATGACATTAATTTCTAATTGTGCAAGATTTCTATCTTTTTGGTTTTCTGCAGAACAGAGCTTGGAGCAGGTCACAGCTGCTGCATCACCTTTTTACATTTAACAGCGCCTAACAATGACATAGTTGGACTCGGCCAGTTATTTTATTTGCTGGATTGTAATTTCATTACTGTTTTCCAGAAACCAGTTCTATTGTGAAAGTGCTTGCATAATTAGGTGACAGAAACCAACATCTCTACTTCATTATAATATTTGATATTACTACATCGATTATACCAGATCCATGAAAAATAATTCAATACACACCATCTTAAGTTACCTCACAGTAATATCTATTAAGAGTACCTTGGGGGTTTGAGAATAAGTTTAGGAAGCCTATCTCCGTTATTAGCTTTACCTTTTCCCCAGGGAACAAATTAATACACAGATAAATGTTCATCCTCATGATCATACTTCAGAAGGTTCTATTAACTATTCTGAAAATCAATGTAATTCTGTTTTATGTTGGAAAAATTTATACAGCTAAGCAATTAAGCAGCATACAATAACAAATTATCTCAATTTCCGTTAATTTCTAGAGAATTGTGGCTGTGTCCCTCAAAAAGGGAGAAGTTTTTTGTATTTAATATTTGAACTTCAACATTTCACAAATATATAACACATCTGTGCAGAATATGAGATGGTATTAATAAAATTTGACATTAACATTTTAAAAAATATATGTATTCCACTTTCTACTCAGTTTATAGCACTCCTCTATAAAGAGCAAGTTGCAAACTACTTCTTTATGCATTCTTAATTTATTATACATAATCTATTCTACAGTTGTAACTGAGCTGCTTGTATATTTCTGTGTGTGCTTATTGCAGTGTATTGATTTTAAACTGCTGTCAGTCCGAGTTCACATTAGCAACATCAGATGAAATTACGAGCAGGATGGAAAATCCGAGATGCTTCTTCCATCTAGTTAGTGATTTCCACTTAGATAGACCCTATTGTAACAATGATTAATGTGGCAAGACTTAAATAAACAGGAAAGAAAAAGAAAAAGCCTCTTACAAGAGCTGTCCTCTGAGAATAACATTTGTATCAGCTATACCAAATTCTACTATTATTTATGCACAGGTTTTGCCATGAACTTCCCTGAAGGGGACTGCCTTATGAATAAAAATAGTCCAATTTACTAGGTTAATTTCACAGAGAAGAGGTATGGCAGGAAAAAGAAGAAAAGATCTGTAAGTTTCTGTCCACTAAGTTCTGGTTGAAATCGCCATTTATGGACCATTGATGCTTGCCTGCCCACATAAATTCAAGTCATTTGATGATTGCTCTGATTGGGCATAGAGATAGATATAGATTTATGTTTCATCAAGGTTACAGGAGCTGGAGCATTTACTTCAATCAAACCTGGAGATCCGAGATCTAGAAACAAAACCAAAATGGGCATGGTTTTAGGCCTTCACAGGGAGGAAAACATATGCAGTTTAAACTGTCATAAAAGTAAAAATACAAAAAAAATTTAAGAAGAGTAGAGAGTTAAAAATCTAAGAAGAGACAGTTAAATTCTGTGACTATGTATGTGTGTTCTCTACTTTAAAAGCCTCTTTCATGTTTGTTAGGTGCCTCTCACACACTCCCAATGGCTTTCATAGTGTTGGTGTTTAGGCCCCAGACCATCTAAGAAAGCCTACCAATATCCACCTCCCACCATGGCTTCTGTATGCTGGGGAGTCTCCACTTGTCCTTCTCTTGCTTCTTTCTGAATGGATACTATGATTGAGATTTACACATTTTTGACTAGGACACCCTGAGCAGAAGGGTTTGGAGAATAATTCTCAGGGCAAAAAAGGCCCACATTACGTTTACGAGCACAGTTGGCAAGGACTAAAGGAAAATACATCTTTTTCAAAGTGTGGAATTCAAGACTGCTAAGATTTTTTGAAATTTCTCATCTGGAGTGGAGAAGAGAGCATATTTTGCTCAAGAGTTCTTTCATTCTATTACTAATAGAGAAAAACAGACAAAAAATAACTGATCTACAATCAAGGGTATCCCTATGTCTAGAACTCTGTTGAAATCTCATGAACTAATTATTCAACTATTCAAGAAAATAGAATAAAAAAATTAATTCATGTTTCAAGAAAATTATAGCAAATTAATGTTATCTGCATACAGATGATGTAATCTGAAAATGTAGGCTTCTTTTTACTGAGTTCTAGTCAAATATACCCATGACAAATCATTACAAATCGAACTTAAACTGAAAAATGAGTGCTAATTCCAATGCTTTGCATTGGACTGAAGTATATTCTTGTATTGTACCATAAACAATCAAAATTTATAAATAGTTTCTGTTCTGTTATTCTGTGTCGTACAGTGAGGTTCCAAGGATAAGTCAAATTACTAAAGTAATCGTAGATTGTAGGAAAAGAAATAGTTTTGCAATAGAAAAAATTCCTCTAGTTTGTGTTGGTTGTTAGAGCCAATTTTAACTTCATTAATCGAAGTAGTTATTCAGAGTACAATAATTCAGTACCCAGAATTTGGAAGTGGCAACTAATCAATAAAAATAAATTAATATTGATAGTGCAGGACTTTTGCAATATTGTATTTATAGTGTCCCTGAAGCAAGTTAGATCTTACATTAAAAGATCAATAAACTAATGCAAAGGCTAACGCCTTGCATTCAAAAAGTCTTGGTGTCAGGGGATAAGGGGGAGGAAGCTAAATATTTATTTCTGTATTTCTGATGAGACTGCAGAACTTTTGCAAGATTGAACCTGGGACATTGATTTCCTTTCTAATGGACTACAATAGTATTTTATAATGTTCAGTCAACATCCATATATAAGGAAAGGGTTTCTTCTTCCCTAATGTTTCAGTAATCTGGTATGCTGTAAACTAAAAGACAAAGCCAAAACATTGCTTTTTCTATCAGCAAGAAGACAGCTTTTTGAACCTCATTTGCTGCTTCCAAAATGCAAGGAGAATTAGAGGGAAATCAGAGTCACTAAATTAAAACCAAACAAATGGATGTAAATATCAGGCTAAATAACTTAACACGCAAGCTTTAGTAATACCTACCCAAAAAGCTTACAATCATTCGTCTTAAAAATATAATGTAACAATCTGTGGATATACATACATATAAATATGTTGCATTAATGAAAAATTACATTTAACACTTGGGTACTCAGAATTTAAAAGCAGGAGTGTTTTACCTAAAAACTAATAAAACTATAAACTAAAACATACAATCCCATAATGCAACCCAATTATGTCTGATGAAAACCGCATAATTTAAAGAAATCTGCCTCACTTCCAAATTGTTCTAAATTTGTCTTGAAAAGAGACAAATCTGATATTCTACTACTATAGTACATTTATTTTACAGTTTTATGTGCAAAGAGAAGGAAAAAGACTTAATTAAGGTTTAAATAATTTCACATCCAACAAAAAACTCCTGAGTTTGAATCAGAATGTTTAAATCAAAGTAATTTCAAACTTTTCTATCAAAAATATGTCAGCCTTGCATAGCCTACTGACCATTTGTCCTTAATTTTCATTGTCTATTTTGTGTTTTGCTCAATTTCAAGCTTAGTTTCTTCAAAAGGCAACTTATTAATAGATCCATATCATACTGAAGTTATTTCCAGTTAATTCAATGAAGCTGAGTGAGTTTTAAAAATTCACTTGCATTAAGGCAAAATATGGAATCTAGTGAGCTGGAGCACAGCGAAACAACTACTGCAAGAATCTTTCCATTGGAGAACAGCCCTCACTTATGCTTTGTATTTTCAGGTTGATATTTGTGTAGAATAATCCTAAAGGGATGAAGACATTCAAAAGGGAAGGAGCATGCCTGCCTCGACCCTGAAACATTCTATCTAAAAACTCTAAAAATTTCAGCAGAAGAATTCTACTTGCAAATAGATTTTGATGCATTGTAATTGTGCACGTTTTAAAAACAGATGTAAAATTCCAACAAATATGCATCAGCTAAAGAGTATGGTCAACTTACATCGACACATGAACATTGAACATGACCTTTTAATTAACATCAGTTGCTAAAAATCCCTGTATTTGTAACTTTTTATAGTACTTAAGTAAAGATGCTTACATAAAGTAATTTATCCTTGATCAAAATGCTTGATTAACACAAGTATTTGCATTAGTAAAGTAAATAAATAGAAATAGACAAATTGACTTTTTCATAGTTCTTGAAAGTATTCTTCCTTAAGACTGTGCAAATTTTAGCATACTAGTGTTAAAACTGGCTTTTCAATGAAATTGTGAATTTTTTACATTTTTAATGTAATTGAGGAAAAAATTGCATTTTTGATTTTCTGCAACATATGTGACTAGTCATTTAACTATTTATTCTTATCCAATGTTAATTACTCCTCACAAAATTTTACTTTTACATTTTTTGCTGGTTTCTGTCTAAATATTAATACATGGCACAAGAAGTTGAAAGAAAAAGACAAGTTCCAGATAGTGAACACTGAAATGCTGACTCCTTGGGAGAAGCTCCAAGGAAGCATGGAAACAGAGCTCTGTAATTCAGCAGGCTATAGCCAGTGTCCAATCGCTAATCTCCAAGTTTACAGCAAAAGAACAGAAACTGTATTTAATCTGCCAGGGTGCTACAAAGCTCTTGACATAGTAAGTAGTAAGCAAACTACTGTTACGTTAGTAAAAAGAACAATAATTAAAAAAAGTATGTTTATACGTAGTTAGGCAGCTTGGTCAGCAAACCTTACTAGTCATGCACCAATTTGCCAGTGCTACAGAATTTAATTAGTAGAATTTTTAAGGTAGATACGACTATAGCTTTAAACCAGTTCATGTTGGATTCGTGATTTTTTTAGAATCAAGACTGACACCACTGACCTTGCCCCCCTAATTTTGATGAACACTGTAATATGTCTTTAAAAAGGGTACTTTCATTTAAATAAAGACTTGAAATTCATGTGTGGAAAAACTGTAATTGAAGTAAGTAAGAAGAATACAGTCTTTGCTCAAACTTCCAATATTTCAACAAGACTTAAGAGCTGATTCTGTTTCTAAATGGTGGTACTGAAATGAAGATTGATGAGCAAGTATTAGAAGAAAATAACTTTGAGTTACATGCAATAGCTTTTAATTGCATCATTTAAATTCTTAAGCATTTCAATTTTATATTCATTCAGGGGTTTGCATAATTAATTTCCAGATTTCCAGAATGCATTAGGATGAAACTTTTAAATGGATGGATGGTTATTAATAGATGATATAAATATATTATTCATTATTTTTGGTTGTCATTGTAAATTGCACTGAGTACTTCTGAATGAATATTAAATTCAATATCATTCCCTGAATTCAAAGGTAAAATGCATCCTCAGTAATAACTGGTTGAAACATACAATACTTCAGCTGTCATTTCATAATAAATACTGTAGCAAATCATTAACATTTGTTAATGTCACACCAGTGCCTGACTGGATCTCTTAGGTAAAACTGAATTTCAAATACTCAGCCTTGTCTAAGAAGTCAATGCCAGCATAATCTATAGCAGAAACTGAAAAATTCTCAAAGCTCTGATTAACTAAGTAATATTCAATATTTATAGTCCAACTAAATGTTACAGTAGGGAATAATTGCATTTACACCAATAAGCACCAGAGAATACATATGAGAAAATGGCCACAGAGAAATCCCACTCACTAAGTAAGAAAAGGAAAAAGGGTAATCTTAGTTAATGGCTAGGAAAACATTTCCAAGAACTCTTTCCAGCCAGTGACACAGACGTTCATAAACAAATCTCATTATTTAGAGCTCACACTATAAAAATACTTATTTTTGACCCTTCAATTCTAATCCTGTGTTAATTGTTACTACTCAGCACAAAATAAAAAAAGGAATATCCTAAACAGCAGACTGAAATAATTAAAAATATAACTAAAACAAAAGTTTTCTTTGAATGTAAGAATAATAGGAAAATGTTTTAATTGATAATTTTAGTGATGAAATGCTAAGTAGCAAACTGCAAGACATTCAGTATGTAAATTCATATCTAAGGAATATCTCCAAAAGGAAATACTTGCAAGGTTGAAGTCTAAGTACACATAGTTAGGGAGGGATACCATGCCATACTATGCCAAAACATCACAGAAAAGAGATTGCCTGAATGCCATTTTTAAATTTGGTTCATTCTACAACTATTTGTACTGAGTCTGGCTGTTATTAAGTTAATTTTCTCCACAACAGCCTGTATGGTGCTGTGCTTTGGATTTGTGACTAAGACAGTGTTGACAACACACCAGAGTTTTGGCTGTTGCTGAACAGTGCTTACATAACATCCACATTTTCTCCTTCTCTCACAGTGAGCAAGCTGGGTTTGCCAAAAAGCTGGCAGGGGATATAGTGATGCAGCTAACCTGAACTGATCTAAGAGACACTACACACCATATGATATTGTTTGGTGAAAGGAGGAGGAAGGTGAGATGTTTGCGGTTACGGTGTTTGTCTTCCCAACTAACTCTAATGTGTGTGGAGGCCCTATTTTCCAGGCAGTGGCTAAGCATCTGCCTGCCAATGGGTAGTATTAAATAAATTTCTCATTTTACTCTGCTTGCACATGCAGCTTTGCTTCACTCACTAAATTGTCTGTGTCTCAGCCCACATGTTTTCCCACTTTTGCTCATCAAGTTCTCTCCCTATCTTGTTGAGGAATGATGAGTGACTGGGTAGGTGCTTTGTTGCTGGTGAACATCAACCCACTACACTATTTCAAAAAAATCTTCTATATAACATATACCTAGGAGAGGAAGATACATCTTTATGACTGTTGGCATGAACCAACTGGTTGTTATGCTGTCCCAAGATCTCATCGCATAATGACAACAATTTTGTTTGCTGATTACTGATTAATCTGTTATCGTTATTGTTCTGCTATCGTTACTCCTCTCTCCTTGTTTAACCTCAGCTGAGCATTCTTGTAAAGCCACAATACATGCATGCAAAGAAGAAATAAATCCTTTGAAATTTTTACTAATTATGGTTGGACGAAGTGGAGTCAGAGAAGTCCATTCCCCAAACTAGTGACTTAGTCATGTCAGAAACAGCAGGAGGCTTCTCTGTTTTCTGCTGGTCTGCACAGAGTGGCAAAGCTTGTGAGCAAGAACCCTTGAAAAATCCCTTTTCCTTCAAAGGATTTCATCTTTACCTAAACAGTCTGACATATTAACATTTATTTCATTTAATACTGATGTGGACCTCTTGGATTAAACAAGGAATGAAAGCTAAATAATACAGCTTTAGTGGTGATCATGCTGTCCCTAATTTTTTTAGGTTTTCCTTCTTCTGTCCATGTAATTTCTTCATCTTTTCTGCAGTATTGCATCTGTCATCACCACCTCATTCTCTTAAGATGCTTCTGAATATGGAACTGAAGTCAGAGAGTTGCTAAGGCAGTGTCTCAAGATAAAGACAATCTAGTTACAGTGAAGACACATCTGTCTGGCTGCAGACAAGACAGAACTGGCTAAGTTCCACCATTAACATCTCCATACACAGTATGCTGAATTAAGAGCTTATTTTTACTATGATACTCCACTGAGAAAAAAAGCGGGTCTGAAAACCAGACACTGAGGAGGGATCTTCTATTGTCTTTGCATGCAAATCAGTCTACTGGTTTTCTTTTTCTAAACATGTAGATTCTGACACATAGAGAAACACAGACCATGACTACAATCACAATGTTTGGAAAATGCTGACAGCACATCTTGGCATATTACAGCCACTAAGACAAGTAGAGATCTAGCAACTAGGAGATACCAAATATGCCAAAAAATACAGAAGTTCCATGCCTGTGGTGACAAATATCTTTTGCAGCTCTAGAGACCAAAGAATTCTGCAATGCTGATTCTGCAAAGCAAATTTCTCTGCTTTTGGTTCAGTTACAAAGTGAAGACACAACAGCTCGGTTTGAGCCAAGAAATGCAGCACACAGACAATATTTGTGCAAATACAGAAAAGGTAAATTCTAATAAAGCTTTAATTTACATCTTCATGGGTATCACTCTGTTTTTACTGATTTAAATAACATCAAACATGCAGTGTAAATTAAAAAAAAATAAAGCAAACAACCTAAAACCAAATACTAAGCAGATAAGGGGATAGTCAAATGGGGCAAGGAAAGCTTCTGCTGGATAGAAATGACCAGTGGAAAATTTAAATTATGCCAGTCACAGCTTTTGTCTCCAGCAGACCCATTCAGCAAACTTAAGCTGCATCACTACTGCTAATCTGCATGGGTATAGTGATATAAAAATTACAGACTAAGCATTCATACAAAAGTTACCTGCCTCAAAAGCCTTTTCGTGCGACAACTAAAATTTGGAAGCAGCTGAATACCTCATACTCAGATGACGCGTTTATAATAAATTTCCCTCCTTTTACCTGCAATGTGCTTATATTCAGCAAGATGCTCACACTACTCTGCATTACAGATGTTATGATATCTTTTCCTTGTAATTAGAATGAAATAATACTTTTTATCAGGTAAGTTCTTCTCCGGGAACTTTTCAAATGCAGTGAGAATTGTTGAAAATATAATACATTTCTTTAGAAAGCCAGGTTAGCATCACATGAGCAAAAAACAAAAAAGCCTCATTTTATACCCATACATAGACTGTAGTAAGTTTCTTTAACAGTGAAGTATCATCACAGATTTTTTTAAATAGATTTTTTGCTTTAAACTAGAACCCTTACCATCTGTTTCATACTAATTAAGAACGCAAAGAGAACACACTAGACAAGTTACCTCTGTACACAAGAGCAAGATTACACTGTTAAAATTACTAGGTAAAGCTTCCAATGCAGATACAATGATTTTCCAGCTGTGATTCCCAGGTTCATGACATAAATGAGGAAAAATGATACCTAGATAACATCAAAGTTTTCCAGTCACTAAGTACTTACTTGTATCTACTATTAGATACAATTACCTGTCAGTTTAGGACTGCAGTACTCAGAGCAGGATTTTCAAATTTAACCTAAATATTAAATATGCCTTTATAGTTATTATTTCACTGAAACACCTTTTCTTAATACAGTCATTCTTAGGCATTCTAATTTTAAGGAACATTGCCATTGCAAAGGCAATGTTATCAAAGGAAAGACTGGGAAAGCATGATTGCTCTATCTAAACCATCTCTTGAAGCTGAACAGCAACTTCATTGCTGCCTTTGGAAGGTGATTTTCAACTCAAAAGGATACTGATTGAAATCTAAAGCTATTTACACAAGGCTTCCAGTTCTTCATTCAGCATTGACTAGCTGGAATAGTTACTATAATTTTTTAATCCCCTAACTTAACTGCTGCACCAGAAACTCAGTGTGTCAAAAAGTATTAACAATAGCTGCTTAAATTAATCTCGAAACAGAGATTATGGTAAAAGAGCCTACATAATAATATCATAGATATAAAGCAAGTCTAGCTAACACTACAATCCACTTTTGGAAATTAATATGAATCTTATTTACTGAGATTCTATTTTTATTAATATCTGTGGAAATTTAACAGGTGCTGAAGAATGCAGAAAATTACATCTGCCTTTTGGTAATTATAAACAGAAGTATTTCTTTAAGTGGTAAAATTAGTTATGTCTGAAGCTGAAAAAATATCACAAATGCTGAATATAATGGGTGGATTATAGAGAGCTTTAAGAAGTAAACAAAAGAAAATACAAATACTGAAGTACATGAAAAGCTGTGAGACTGAAATAAAAAGGATTGATTTGTCAGACTGTAAGAGAAAAATGTGGCGAGTGAATGAAATCCTTGTCTTTTATTAAAGTTGAGGTACCATAAGATTCTGCAACAAAGCATCATAAGGCTTCCACAGACTGCTCTTGCTTCAGATTGAAAATGGGATCAGCCACAGTTTAAGAAGATTTGTAAGTCACTTATAGGAAAGTTTACAGAATCATCCAGACTTCTGATTATAAACCAACCACTAAACTTGAGGAGATGGATAGCAGTCTGCACATTTAACGATTTATTATTCAAATTACTTAGAAAAGCAAACACTGAAAAAACTGCTATTGAGAGTTGGAGGCACTACATCAGGTTTGTCAGTTTTTGCTTTTCTCTGTTTCTTCAGACTTTTAAAATAGCATTTCATATTTTATAAACATAACTTGCTTTATGAAAGAATCCTCAGAATAAAGCCACATATGTTACATAAATCAAGCCTTTCTTTTTTAAGTTTCATACCAATGCTGCTGTTATGTTTGCCCATTCTGCTTCAATGCAACAGAACAATATAACCTGTAATAGAAAAACCAAATGCACTCACGGCATTTCTCTGTTGGAGTGCCTCTTCACACAGCATTTGAAAGTTTTTATTTTCAGTCTCTCTATTTCTGCCAGACTTACCTGGACTTAGAAACTAGTTATGTCAGCTTAATAAATGACTGAACCACCACAATTACTCACTTGCTCTATGTTAGCTTGCTGCAGGTACACTTAGCTCTTTGAGGTTAAAGCAGAGTGTTTTTCACAAAAGGTGCTGCTCAAAATACAGCTGATTGAGCACAGCCACTGGGAGAGAAGAGCTTACTAGCAGTCCTGCTCAGAGGTCCTAACTCATCCTTCAGCCAGCAACCTAGTTTTGAACTTCTTGTGGTGACTTGCATGGTACCAGCATCTCAGGAATACCACAAGATTCACCTAAAACCACTTAACAGTAGGTGTTAGAAGAGACCTTTGGAGATCATCTAGGCCAGCCTCCTGCCAAAGCAGGAACACCTAGAGGAGGCTAGATAGAAATATCTTCAGGTGGCTCATGAAAATCTTGAGAGAAGAGATTCCATCACTCCTCAGGTTAGCCTTTGCTTTCAGGATACAGGCACTGAAATAGAAGATTTTCCTTATGTTCAGATAGAATTGCCTGTGTTCTACTTTGTGCCCATTGCTCCTTATCCTGTCACTGAGCACCCATGTAAAGAACCTGGGTAATCCTCTTGAAAAACACTATTTAAACACAAGCATGTATGTATGAAAATAGCACAACCACAAAAAATTTTAAGCTCATATAATATTTAAGTGGAACTGTTGCAAATTGCTGTACTCTGATGCAAAGGGACAGAGACACAAGGACCAATAAGAAAAGAAAATACAATGGGGCAGCCCTGTCAGGCGGTCAGCCTGACATAACCGCTAAGAAGGAACTCATGACACACAAATAAATACACAGATAACCCAGCACCACAGCCCTTGCTAACTCCTCCGCAGCTCCTTCCACCCTTGTGGAATCTTCGCCGCCGCCAGTGGGCGCTATGTTGGCGGGGTTGACTCTCGTGCCTGAGGCGCCGGGCTGAAACCTAACAGCTCGGAGCTCTCTTTTCAGGTTAGAGGGGGTCTTTTCTTTGCTATAATCTCATTTAACTGTGAGGAATTCCCTTTTGCTCTTATATCTAAAGCGCAAAACCGTTTTTCTTTTGTTATAAGGGGTCGTTATATCTATGCTGGTGGATAGTGCTTTTGCAGCCTGTGTGTGCTGCCCTGGAAGAGGCTTCTTCCCTCTCCCTGTCCCCCCCAGATAAAATGAAAAGTGAGGTACTAGTAGAAGAAATGGCTATTACTAAAGCTTATTTCTGTGCTAGAAGAGAGCAAGTTTGTGATTTTGTTTTCATCAGAGGTGAACATCCCTTGAGGGATTGGGAGGGGTTTAAAGTAGCAATTAAAATTATTGCTGGGAAATGAAATTTGGTTTTCAAAAAATCAGCTGCCCCATTGCATCACAGAAGCATTCAAGTAAAACAATGCTGCTTCAAGTTGTTATTTGAGCTCCATGTGCTGCTTTAAGTGAAGGTGGCTACTCAAAATACTACAGATACGAAATTTAAAACTATTTTTTTATTATTTGAGATTAGAACATATACAGGTAACTCCAAGGTAAAACTCTTAACTTGCCCCATTACTTATTGTTTACTATTCATGTAGTCCAAATGAGAATGATTCTCACACAGTAGTACTGCATTGTTGTTTTAATTCTTCTGGTTTATTTATAAAAAATTCACACTGTACAACTTGAAAGCAACACTCATTGTTTTCTTGGTGTTTTCAAAGGCATCCAGCAATGAGGAGCTTGATGAAAATTCTGTGTTTTCCTACCTGGTTTTAATATTGATATCTGCAGAAACATGCGGAAGAGCAAAGCAGATACTATCGGTAATTGTGTCTTTAGCAGATTTGTTGTTTGTGTCCTCAGAAAGACACCTCTGCTAACCAATAACATGGAAGTGGGTTAATGTATTTTAATACCTCTTAACATATTGAAATACCATTATTAACACTGTTGCAATAGTTGGTTTTGGATAAAAAATGCAATTAAAATAGTGAAATTGTTGGATAAAATTCAGAATAGCTGAGGCTTGACCCTTATTCATCTTGTATTAACTTCCATTATTTATGATAGAGATGTGATAGAGAGCAACTCTGTGGAAGAGAACTTGGGGTTATTGATAGATGAAAAGCTGAACATGGGCCAGCAGTGCATACTGGAAGGCCAACTGTATACTGGACTGCATCAGAAGAACCATAGACAGCAGATCAAGAGAGGTAATTTCGAGTCTCTGTTCTGGTCTCAGGAGACTTCCCCTGGAGTACTACATCCAGAGCCCTCAGAGCAGGAAGTACATAGGCCTTTTGGACGGGGTCCAGAGGAGGGTCACAAGGATGATCAGGGGACAGGAGCACCTCTCCTTTGAGGACAGGTGAGAGAGCTAGGGCTGTTTAGCCTGGAGAAGGCTGCAAGGAGACCTTATAGCGGCCTACCAGTACCTGAAGGGGGCTTACAGTAAAGCTGGTTTTAAACTACAGCAGGGCAGGTTTAGATGAAACATTAGGAAGAAGTTCTTCACCATGAGGGTGGTGAGGCACTGGAACAGAGAGGTGGTGGAGGCCCTATCCTTGGAGACATCCAAGGCTTGCTGAGGCTCTATGCAGTGTGATCTAGTGCCGGATGTCTCAGCTCACTGCAGGGGGAATGGACTAGCTGACCCTTGAAGGTCCCTTCCAACTCTATGATTCTGTGATTTATGTTGTCATTTTGAATGTATAACAGGAATTCTAGCAGTAAATTTGAAGTGTTATTGAAAACATTCTCTAGTTCATACCATCTTTGTCATTTTGGGATAAATGCTTGGGAAGAGATGAATTTTTTGTACTGATAAGTTCTGTAATAAGAAAGTGGTGTAAGAAGAAAATGTTGTTCTTTGTTTCCTAGCTTTACTGTACATGTATGCCATGGAGCAATCATGTGATCTATAGGTAATGTCTTGTGCATGTATGTGGAAATCTGTTATCATCCAAATGATAAGGTTATGCATAGACAATCAGGTTGTCAGACATGTAAATAATTCCTGTAACTGTGTTTTTACTTATCTGTAAGCTACTCAGAACCTTCTGGAAATGACAGGCTATAAACAGGCAGATGGGCAGGAATCATATCAAGGCCGTCACATTGAAGGCTTGTTTCCAGCTCATTCAGTGGTTTCTTGACTGTTTGTTTATACTCCGTAATTTGCCAGAGTTTGTTGCCCAGGTTGGCTGTGTGACTACAGAATGTGAATGAGTCCTTTGCAAAGAATAGTGGATTTTTTTTGTGTTGGTTGAGCGATTGAATACACAACTTTGATGCATCCAGCATGTTAAACTTCATAAGATTTGCATCATCATTGTCCATATCAGAAACAAAATAGGCCTTTGTAAGTTTCTGTAGTCTTTCTAAGTCTTTGATTTTCTAATGTATTTAACTTACCTGTTTGTGCCCCACTGTAGATCAGTTTAAAATTATTCAGGTACACTAAAGAATATCTTTATTGGGACTAGTAGAGAAACTGAGACCAATCAGTCAATAATAGAAATTCTCTCATTTTCAGAGCTTGCAGTGTTTTAACATTGTATCATTCTGGTTTCTGTGATGCGTGGTTTTTAAGTCTGAAGTCCATGAGGAGTATAAAATCTGTTTCATGTTTACAATTCTCTTTTATATTGATATTCATTCAAGCTGAAGAAACATGACTCTTGGTTGTAAACAATGCAAATAGGCAAATGTTTAAATTGAAGTATGGTAAAGTCTGTACCTCTACCTTCACCGGACTTGATGCTGTGTCATAGAACTTGTTCTCGTAACATCAAAGAGCGAATTTCTACTTGATCTTACTCTTCCAAGTTAAAGGGGGGAAGACAGAAATAGTTAAACATTAATTTAGTGTTTATTCCATACTTAACAACCAGTAGATAAACACTTTCAGGTTGAAATAAAAAAAAAAAAAGATTAAATTAATATAATCTATATTGACCAAATACAAAATAAAAAAATCTGTTTGCTAAGGAAGTAAATTATGTGACAGAAACTAAATTGGAACATTGTATTTTTCATCTCCTGATGACTAGCTGATGGTATCTGGCAGGAGCTATATTATGTCTTGCCTATGACTGCAACACAAAAAAATTATTTCTTGTCTTTGGCAAATGTTTATTCTTGTTGTTTTACTACCTTATCTGAGTTGTGCTGTTTAAGACCATTGATTATCAAAGTAATTTTTAGTTGTAATTGCCTGAGCTACAGCTGAAAGCATATTCTCTGGACTATTCCAAGGGCCTACCAATCCTGTCTCAAGTCTGTTACTCATGCTACAAACCATATTCCTTTGTATTCCTGCAAAGCTAGCACAATTTTCTTTGTGTCCTGCCTTCAGTAAGGGATGCTCGACCTACTATCATTGCCTGTCTGATTATCGAAAGCTCTGGGAGCTGAAAAGGTTTCCCTTCAGAGTGCAGCACAGATTCCAAGGACAATCCTTTCTCCCTGCTGCAGCCATCTTTTTGCAGTCCATCTGTTTTGGCCGAACAAGGGAGGAAGGAAAAGGAAGCAGAGGCTTGTAACTTTTTTTCAGGCTACTGCTATGGCATGTCCTTGCAATCCTGTTGCTGTGTTTACACAGAAGCATTTGTGCTTGAGTAATCTGGCCTCCATTTTTCCATCTCCACAAGTTCAGAGTAAAAGCTAGTCTATGTCTGCATAGATGGCAGAGATGAGGAAGTTTAGGTGAACAGAAAGCATGTTTAGGGAGAATTGAGTGAGAAATTGGGAACTGTGAACTAGATAATAATACTGCTGGCATCGATAGAAATTATCTTACTTATTTTTCTTTTTTTTTTCAGTAGCCCTACCTACAAAGGTTTAAGCAGTAATAATACTCAGATAGTGTCTGTGCTTTGAGGCAGATTCCACTGTTCCCTAAAGAAATTATGCAAGTCCTTGAAATGTCCTGCTTTCAGTCTCAGTGAGCATTTGAGTTGATCTTTCATAAGAGTAGAAGAGTACTAGGACAAAAAGTCCAATGATGGAAAGTGTGCATCCATGCTTCTCTGATAGCTCACAAATAATCTTGGAGTATGTAAACTTAGCCAAACTGAGATTCCAAGTCTTAAAAATTGTGACTTTTGCTCCTGCAGAGATTCTTCCTTAATTTCTTGCTGAATTAAAAGGACATTCACAGACTTCTGTGATACTCAAGATATGGTCTCTTCACAGATAGCAAGTATTCAAGGTTTATATAAATATGGTAGTCTGTATAATTTCTTATATCTACCCAGGAATATGGAAGTTGCATAAAATATGAAGTGTAAAGAAATTAATTGGTTCATCTACTCTTTTCTGTATTGTGAGGATAGCCAGGAGCACTGTAATTATCTCATGCATAAAAATCTTACTTTCAGATAATTATGTACTTATTCAATCCTAGTATAATGCATAAGACTATCATAATTAAATTATAGGACTAGATTAAATGTGGAATGCAAACTTTTAAAGGAATTGGCTAGCTCTATACACAGGCATTATTTTATTTGTATGAAAGCATAATAAACCTTTAACTTCCACAATACAAATGCATCTGCATAATTGCTTGCTGCAGTTTGTATTTTTCTTCCATGAGGCTTATCATTCTAAAATGCCTAAATAATAAAACTTTTTTACAGTTTAAAAGAGGGTTGGAATAAAATTCTGTGTGGGCTCATTCATTAATATTTTGAAGTTAGGGTCTAAAATGGACAGTTCCTTTTCAGATTAATAGGCAAATTAGAAATATAACTCAAGGACTATATATTTACACATTCTTTGCTTGAGTCTGATGGGCACATGTTTTTGCCACAAAAAATAGTACATATTTTCATGGGTTTTTTGGTGTCTTGTGCTGTGGATTTGCCCTCTCATATTGCTTCCACTCACTATTAAAGATAGTATGTATCTTTGAATTAGGCATAGAGATGTGCTAGAGATAAACAAGACAAACGTATAATTTCTGATTAACCTGCTTGTTGTTTGTAATGGGGATATTTAGGAACTAATTATGTGTATTTTTTTTTTTCTGAGATTTCTTATTAACACCTTAAACAGGGGACACATAGTTTGGATCTAGAGCTTCACTTTGTGCTTCTATGTTAGTAGAGATAGTTATTTATATTGGTCAGTCAGAAAAGCAGCTAGCAGTAGAATTAAGTCAGGTATTGCGAAGCTCCTAGGTTAAGAATAGATTCGATCCATTTGTTCTTTTTCTTACAGCAATGTGAAGCAAACAGGGAGTTTAATAAAAATGAATAAGCACATTGCAGAATGTGCTTTAGAGTCCAGATTAGATATCTTGGTTTGCTGGTGCCTCAGGCAAAAATTCCCTGGTTATATTTGGAATTAAATCCTGGCCCCATTTAAGCACATAGAACTGACAAATTCCAAAGCACTGAACAAGATTGAAACTCAAAAGCTCCCTCCACTTTCTGACAGCTAATCACTGGAGGTTTTTTCCACTTCTGGAGGCCATATAGCCTAAGAATATAAAATATTCACCTGTTTTAACTTCATCAGAGGTAGTCTCGTACTTCAGTGAAGACTCACAGTGCTTGGTATAATTTAACATGATAAAGAAAATTTACAGTCTGTCAAATCAAAATGAAAGGGGAATTGTGTCTTCTGCTTGCCACTGGATGTACCTAAGAAGGAACCTGACTGTAAAGAGCACCACCAGAAGCCAAAGTCTTTATAAAACTTCGGAAAGTGAGGTATAGATAAGATTCTAAAATAATTTCCTTGAAAACAGGCAGAAAATTTGTTTGAAGTCCATATGTATGAGTTAGTGGCATACATAGTCCAAGAATTTTGTGGATTTTGTGATTAATTTCATCCTCCAATGTTTTAAAATACTTTTCTTGCTGTGAATTTTACCTTTATTTAGATGACTTTGCCTAGTTCAATAATAATTACATATTCAGATCATCAGTAATTAGTCTTTTGTCATATCACAATTTTAATGAGGCGATTATTTCATCACTATTTAACTATAAAATAGTTGGTAAGTTACTGTTAATGGAGTTCTGCTCATAAAAAGGCTGTTTCTTTGAAAGACAGAAATACTGTTGCTCTGAATGGCCAATGAAATTAGGCCATTCTTCTCACTGTGGTGATAAATACAGTGTATGGTAATAATCGCACTGAAGTAGGTATTGCATCTTGCAGGGCATAAGGTGAAGGTAAGGATTTGGGATATGTTCTTGTTAGAACTCATAAGAACTACTGAGATTTAAAAAATAATTTATCTCATGTTTGACTTAAGAAGCTTCTGTTTTCTCTACTTAGTGGCATATGACACTGTTTTTAAATCTGCCCATGCCAGAGAACTGTTCACCTGTGCTGTAATATTCTTGAAGGAGGAAAAAACAAAGCATATTGTCACTGTAATTTTGGTATTCTATACACCAATTAATTAACAGATTCCTTGTCTTTCCATGGTAACTTGTAATGAAGTAATAAAGCATGATATACTAGATGATCTTTTGTGGTCCCTTCCAATCCCTGACATTCTGCGATTCTGTGATTATGGTATTTCATCATTAAGTCTCAAAAGAATCCTTTACTGCCACCTCTTTTTACTGAAGCTGATGTGCTATAGAAATGAGTGATTTTCAATGACATTATTTTGCCACAGTGCAAGAGTATTGTAGGAGCCATTTGATTTAGTTAATATAGTAGTACTTTGTAAGTATTTTGCCTTTAACACTATAATCTAGTTGACCTTCGGATTTATTTCCTTGATTCAAAAAATTTCAGCTTATTTACATTACTGAAAGTGCTTTTCTAGCACAAATACGCCACGCTCATTGTCTTAAAATGACATAACAGAGGGTAATTACTTTAAAGATTTATTTACTCAGAAATGTTCTAAATTACCTAATTCATTAATTCCTACCTTATTAATGGTCTTGTCAGCATTTAAGACCAGTGTGACTAATCAGATGTCAACAAAATGCAATTACTACAAACTGAGAAGTAATTTTTGTCTTACTTTTAATGAACCCAATACAAAGCAAATTTTCCTGTACTTGCACTGTTTCTTAACTGTTTAGCATAACAGTATAGCTCAGGCTTCCCATCACTACAAATTATTTTAAGAAAGGACATAGATACAAAATTTTCTTCATTTCTTCAAGACTAAATTTTTTAGGTAAATTAGCTCCCTATAGGATGCTTTTTGTTTTCATTGATAATTATTGACTGTTGTTGTGAAATACGTAATTGATATGTTACGTTTGAGTAGTCTATTCCTGGATAATTTTCTTCTTTATAGAGTAGTCCTCTCCAATCCCATTTGAGACAGGTTTATGCTACCATTCCTAAATTTATTTTGAAATTCAAAAAGATTTTATCTGTTCAGGGAATTCGAAAGTTTGGCATCTTTTTGTGGTTTAATTGAAAAGGAAAACCTCTTTCTTTTTGTGAAGCTATCTTTAGCTACTTTGCAGTTCTTGAGATTCAAGGAAGTTTTCAGTGTTTCCATTTCCGGTGTGTATATATATCTGGGTGTAAACCTAGTTTAAGGTACTTCCCACATCTTCACTAAAGTGTTAGCAAGGAGATTTTCAAGCAAATGTGTATTTTCTTATGTTAGTTCTCGGTTTTTCTTAGATAATCAGCAGTTGAATTTTTTAATGTATGTTTTCCTAGGGATGACAGCTGTGCCGTGGGACAGCTGTAATGTAGTTTCTGCTGTAAGAGTATGCTTGCTGTGGTACTGATGGCACAAATTAAAAGAGCTCACGGGACACGTATGGCCAGGTGACCTCTGTAGGTCCCTTCCAACTTCACTTGTTCTGCGATTCTATCAAAGCATGTTCAATAGTGCTGGGCAAAGTCTTCAGTGCTTTGAGAGCTCCTCACTGACATCTAGAAGAATCTCAGGGGTGGGTTCTGTCCATCAGCATTCCCCATTATATTTTAATTTTTATAGAGCTTAGGAGAATAACAGGATGCATCCCACCTATACAGAGTTATTAAAATATTACATGAAGACACATGATTGCTAAGCACACTTTATAAATTGTAGCAAGATGCTTTCATGATTCAGACCTGTTCTTGTGTATTATTCAGATCGAAACAACTTTGGTTCTTTTTCCAGTTTCCCACAGACACTATGTATCTGTGACAAGTTTTTTAAAAACCTGGAATATTGCAGCTTTTAGATAACACTTTAGAGTCTGTACTGATTATTTGTTGAGTACAAGGAAAAGATATGAAAGTTGAATGATGAACTCTAGGAGATACAACATGAAAATAACCATGTCACAATTTGGATGCTGGTTTGTGAGCCTCATTTTTGTGTTTCAGGAATTCAGTTCAATAGAAGAGGGAAATAAATAGTCTGGATGTCCCAAACATCCAACTCTTGGAAAAACAGGGGAAGATAACAATGTTGCTTTCTATTTTTTAAAAACTATTTTTAAATTTTTAAAAAATCTTGCTGATTTACAGTAATTGGGTGCTCTCCACACTTAGAACTGCAGCCCTTGGGTAAAATCTGCCCTCAGTGTAGTGTAAGGACCAAAAAGAATTAAATTTAGAAATACTGTCTTATCAGACAATAGAGTATATCAGAATTGATCAGGCTGAATCATTTTTACAGGTCTTTGCTATGTATGAATACTACTCTATGAAAATGAATTTTTGCCTTTCTGCTGCTTGCATCAAAATCTGCTTTACTAATTGCTACAGTAATTTTTTGGAGCAATTAACAGAAATTAAAAGAAAAATACTAATTGTAATATAACTATATCACAAATCATATGTTTTTCACCCACCTTATGAAGTGCAGTTAAAATAAAAATGCAGAACCTGTACCTTCAGACTTCAAAGACAAAACTGGAGACCTCCTAAAATTTTGATAGAAACTCATTCAGTCAGGTAGCTGAACTGTAGTTGAAGGTACAAAATCAGACTGGACAATTTTGACACTGAAAGTAACCTGAAATGCTGTCAGCATATCATAACAAACTGTAGGATTGGATGCAGCAATTTGTTCTGTTTTGTGGTTTTTTTTCGTTTTGATCTCCTGGGTCTTTCAAAAAATTTTCACATAGCCTGTTAGATCAGGATTGCTGGTTAATCTTGGAAACACTATGTGGCTCCAGGGAAAAATCTCCAAGAGAGGACAGCTATAATTTAAATAACAAAAAATGCTGATGTTAAGGGTGAAAATGAGGAGTGCTTTACTCTGTACCAGAGTTCCAGTATCTTTGTCTAAACCTTCCAGTTCATACTAACCCAAGGCAACAAAACTTGGTCCAAAGTCTGTAAAAGTACATTGTCATTAGTTCCTGCAGTTCGATAGTTCCTGCAGTTCGATTAGGAAAATTGCAGGAATTGAAAATGCACTGTAAATCATGCCTCAGAAACTAATCTGAACTTTCTCTCAGGAAGTGCTATTTGTTGTCCAGTTTCACAGCTAGTGTATCACAAAACAGTTGCCAGATGTTGGGTTGCTGTAATTGTAGTGATCAAGAATGGTAAATAATGGGAGAAAGAAAGAACTGTTATTGCTAGACAGGTGAGAAATGGAAGAACTAGTTGTCTTTTCAAAGAAATTACATAGTTGCCTGGATCATATAGAGTTTGTAATGTAGTGCTAGTTCTGCTCTGAGTTACAATTGAAACGGGTAATGATGAACTACTCATTCTTCTGAAAATCATTAAGATAATAAAAACAATTGAGAGTATTTGACTGAAGATGTCATGCTGAACTACACAAATACACCTTTAACCAGTATGTGTTATTGAAAAGACATAATTAAAGAAACCTGTTACACAGTGATCTAACACCATTTACATAAACCGATTATCTGCTTCTCTATTTTTTCCAAGGATTAAGTGTGCAGTTAGTTATCAGGTGATTACAAAGCACAGTTTTGCTCAAAACTTGTACCTTTTCCCAATAATGTTTTCTTAAAATTGCCAATGATTTTACTGGGTAATTTACATATGATATGATAGTTCTTGGTTGGAAAAGAAGTGACAGCGTTCTTCTGATGTTATCCCTGCTTGTTTTTGAGCTGATAGAGTATTGTTCACTGCTTAATGTCTTGATTTTTTCATAGCTGCCTGTGAAGAGGCATAATATTTTGCAGAGCCAGATGGTTGTGCATCCAGCATCTGTAATAGACACAAAATTGGCTCCTTGTGGAAATATTTTTTGCAATTTTGATAAGTTTCCATATTGCATGTTCTAATAATGTTGTGTATTCGTCTTTTTTCTCAGGGCATAGAAAGAGGCAGTTTGCCTTTTTTTTTTTTCCATAAAAACTGTGTGTTTTTGACTTTGCTTCTTGTAGAAATGGGACTTGTGAAAACACCAGTAGTTAATTTGTGTCACTATGGATGATTTGGTTTTAAACTACTGGTTCATTTAAACTAATTTGAAATGGTGAGGTCTGAAATCTTTGTAAACATCTTCCAACTCACCAATTAGTGGGGACTAAGGTAAAGACTAATCATGCCATGATTTTATTTTCTTTTGTTAATCATAATTTTAATTCCTACAAAATATTTAAAATTTCCTTTAAAATGGTAAGCTGGAGTTTTTCTTGTTAATTTATAGGATTACCAATGATATTGTTTGAAGATTTGATCAGATAATTGAGGTGACTCTTTCATGATTATGCTGGTTTTTGTGAGTGGCATCTTTCCTACATAATTAATTTATCTGGTCTCTAGTACAAAAAAACCCCAGTGGCTAATTTATAATCCTTTGCAAAAGTCCTTGATAGCTAATTTGCAAATAAATTTGTAAAGTTCCTCAGAAACTTTATTCTTATCTAACAAGCAGAGATGAACCAGGAAAATAGAATGTTTTGCAATCTCTTTCAAGTTCTAATTCAAAAGACTAAAGACCCAGATTGCTAACACTGCTTATTGTCTGAAAGAAGAGTGTATGTCCTTGCCACTTGGATATGAATAGGTCTGTGGAGAAACTATGTTAAATAGGATTTATGTTTGGGCTGAAAAAAGAAATGCATATTTTTACGTTGTTTGTGCTCATTCTTTGTGCTTTTACACACATTTATATGAGTTGAATAAATACTGCAAGGTTTTATACTACTGTCTTATTTCTCAGAATCAGACTAGGTAGCTGATTCTTTCAAAGACAGGCATTCATTTTTGTATGCTGCTAAATACGTGTGGCAGTATAATGTCATCACTGTAATAATACCTGAATTCTAAGTTGACTGTAAGAGTACACTGTATTTGTTGTGTTTTACTGTGATTTTACTTTATGTAAAACTGGACTAATTTCTTTAGACACATTTTAAAGTAGCATTTTCATGCTTATTTTGGACTTTGGAAGATATTTCTTATACTAAACTGTGGGTATTCTTTACTGTTTGGTTGCAGGTTTCAAATATAATGGAATCAGGTCCTGTTCTAGATACTTGCTAAATCATTAAGTGATGTAGTGAAAGAAGAAGAATCTGAAAGGGTGAAGGATGGGCCAGGCATAATAAAATTAAATTAGAAAATTGGTACAAACCTTTACATAGAGTGAAATAGATACTTAAAATAGATACCTGTTCTGCCTATAACAAAGACTGGTCATTAACCAGTAACTGCTGCAATTAATGGAAGGATAGCTCTTGATTGTAATGAGCTTTGGGTCATGCACTGGATGTAATAATTCTGTATAAACAGGCTGGACTCACAAGAGAGATATTTGACTTATTTTTCTGACAGCAAGGTAGCAATAGAAAATTCTCATCAGTTTGATCTTGAAAGATTTCTAAAAAAAAATGCTGAGGGAAGGAGACTTACTAAAGGAAAGCAAAAGGAAGAGGTGTTCCTTGAACCCCTCTAGACAGGATAATGTTACTAATGCATGCTACCCATAGTTGTGCAGAAATCTGTTACTTATCACTCTTCTATTCAGTTCCTTGTTAATGTATTCTGATGTGGTTTCTAATTTCTTGACTAGTTGCAGAGAAATACGCATTCCAAATGATGAATGTAAAAGACCAGCTGTTAAAAATGAAAGGCTAGATTATATCTCTGATGTATGTTTATATCTCTGATGTATGTTTATTAGGAATAATGCCGATACCTCGCATTTTGGATTTATCATCATTCAGTTAAGCAAAGGTCTTAAAATACTGGAAATTTCCCTGTAGCCTGGTGCTAATTACAAGGAAGGAAAAACAGCTCTCTTGATACATACCCACCAAGTTTTGTTCAGAAGCTGAGGGATATGGATTATTAAATCATTATTGATGTTAAATTTAGTGTCATGGTGTATGTATTTAAATGAAATGTTCTTCCAACTTGACTATTCTTATTTCACTTGCTACAGAAATTAATGAGAGATATAGCAGATATGATGTTTTACAGTTACATGAGTTACTGACAGATCTGCACTAAGTTTCTGCAAGCGGAGTTGATGCTCATCAGCATAGCATCTGCCCAACCCTCCCTTATTCTCTTCTGGATCATGCCTCATTTGTCCTCACACAGCTGTCATAAAAGTGGCATAAAGTTGGCTTAAACTCCCTGTCATCTGTTCTGGAAATTTTCAGAGAAATTTAATCCTCTTCTCACATCTGATCTTGATTGTGTTTGTACCGCTGTGTGAGCCAATACTACATGGATTAAACCACCACAACCTTATTGTATTAGCTGCCTTCTTTGAATGGTTTATTGTGAATTCTTCATCTTTATGATGGAAAGCCTTGACGATGTAACAGGAAAACTCATTGAACATGAACCAGATTCAATTAAAAATCTCCTTAATCTTTGAAGATGGCTCCTAAAAATGGATTATGAGCTGTGGCAAAGATTTCTCTTTTTCATTTTCAAAGAAAGTTCTATTTTTTCATTTACATAAGCCGGTGAGCATTGTCTAGCTTCTCTGCAAGAAAAACTGGTGTTTCAAGGAGTAGCATTTAGATTCATGATGAATGCTGAGTTCCTCAGATGATTACTTGGGAAGAAAGGAAGACAGCTTTCTAAAATGAGTTAGATTAAACTAATTTTCTCAAAGTATATGTTTCAGATACATGTTTTATCAGAACTCTAGCATTTGGCATGGAGTACCACTCTGTAAAGCTGATAGCATAAATACTTGTTAACCATACATGACCTGTATGTGCATCTCCTTTCTATTTCTATTGTGTAAATCAGTATTAATATCTGTGTCTTGTACTGTAGAGCAGAGTCCGCAGGCTATGAATAACTCAGGTATGATTTTTTTTTCCCCCCCAAAATCGCTTCTGATAGTTTGACACAACTATTTTTTTGTGGAGCAATAGCATATGAAGATGGAGGCACTTACTTGCAGGCCCTTCTGTTCTATCTTGATTTCTTAGAGTGGACTTCAGGACTCCCTTAAGTAAAGACAGTGTAATGTGTTCAAGTTTAAGGTATGAGGAATACGTGACTGTTCGGTTTTCAGTTTAATTATGAATTCAAATCTGTGGATGCAGTCATGTATGTGACATGTAAAAAATTGAGTCTGGCATATGTCAAGTTCTTTGCTGTTTTGTAACACAGACGAAGTACTCTGTAAATGGAAGTGAAGAATAAGTAGAAAACAAACTTCTTTTATATTGTAACTTGCTGGAGCAAATGTGAGTGATCTATTCAGTCTACTTAATTTGTGTCTTGATGATGTTCTTACTGATGTAGAATGCTGGAAAGAAAGCACTGAGACTCTTGTGGCTTTTGGAAATGAAAAATAGAATGAACTTTTTTTTTATTTTCAAAAACACCATTTTACTCATCCTGTGTGCTTGGGGTTAATTAGGGTAAAATCATTCCTTCTCTCTGTTGGTCCAGTTCTTTTAAATGCTTGTTTTTGTGCCCTGTGTGGCAATCTTCAAATTTTGTATCTAGTGTAGACTTGCAGCCATTAATATTCAGATGTTAATTTCACACAGTATCATTCAGATTGAAACACATTTGTGTCAAACTGTTAAATATTATTCAGAGCAGCTGTCTAACAAGTTTAACAGTACTTATAGTATATATTCATCAGTGGTTTACTAGCATTGCACTTACCTGCTAGATTAGAAAAGAAGACCTAATGCCAACCTTCCCCCTTGCTGCAAATAAAATGAATACTATAATGAAGTAAGTATATGTCACTTGGTAATAATGCTAGAAGATCAACTGACATATTCCAAGGTTGAATTAGCAGAAATGTTAAAATTTGGTAAGATTTCTTCAGTGACGAGGATTTGAGACTACAGACTGTCAGCTCCTGTCTTCACCAGAGTCTCAATGCCCATTTCCTTTTGAGTGTGACAGAATGTTTCAGTTAATAGAATTCCTTTTTTGACTTGATAGATGATAGGCAGCTTCTCCAACACATCCCTAAAGAAGAAAATCATCAACCCCCTCCACTACCTCCTACTCCTAAAAACACAATTTCTGTGAAATTTTGAGAGTTTTATTTAGACATTAGTGCTAACATGTACCTGTTGCAGTGAGTAGCCATGAGTATTCTTGGAATTTACACAAACAAAAACTGCGAAGCACTACATAGGATCAGGTTAAAAAAATTAAATTTGAGCATTTGAGGTTTAAAGCCCCATTGCAGATACTAAATTTGTAGACTGTTCATTTTCCTCCTCCAGCGGAAAGCATGGTCAACTTTTTTTTTGATACTCAATTAAAAAACCCAAAACCAACAAAATAATAATAGCCTGAGAAAAAGTCAAGTGATTAGTTTCTGCTCTGCCCTTCTGTATGTTTCTGATAGCTTTTTCTAGTGCATGCAGTTGACTAATGCTTTGCTAGCTTTTTTTTTTCCCTTTCTTGACTTCTATTTTCTTGCCTACAGTGGCTGTGAGCTATTGATCACTTGTTTTAATGGTCACAGAATGGATTTTGTTTCATTTCCTGCTTTCTGACAGATGCTTATAAAGTGGTAACAGCAGGTAAAGCAATCAAGAGATGCTCTATTTTCAGCTTTGAGTGTTTAACCCCTCTGATCTCAAGTAAGTTGATTGTATTAAGTTGAGGTGTTTACATCCATTTAATGTTAATTATTTTATGTCTCTGTTTTTTAATCTCAGTGCATAGCTCATAACCAGTTGGACTAAAAATTGGTTTTATTGTTATAACAGCAGCAACAATTTTTGCAGTTCTTGGATTTCAGAATGTATGACCTATTTTAAACCTTGTGGACCTAAATTTGCAAGAGGACAAATCCAGGCTGTTTTGGATCTTTCCTAGTAAACTAAGATTCCTAAATTCCCAAGAGATAAGGACATATAGTTTCTCCTCATGTTTTCATTTTTTGTGTTAATGGGCTGAGGCATGTCACCTTTCATTGCATATAATCTCATTTTGAGTGTACAGAAGAGAAATAATTTGTATCCTTACAATGTCATAATCTAAGCTTCTTCATCCAAGCATCAGGTTTAAAGGTACCTTAAAGATCATGTAGTTTCAACCCCCCCGCCATGGGCAGTGACACCTCCCACTAGACCAGGCCGCTCAATGCCTCATCCAGCCCAGCCTTAAACACCTCCCGGGAGGGGGCATGCCAAAATCCAAGTGCTTGGATGAATAAGAAGGTTAGTAAAATGTCAAGAGCTGCCTTGGAATGACAGAGACTCATTAGTGTGCAATAGATCATCTCTATGCGGATCACTAAAATTCATCCTATAACCCCATTTTGGAAGCCGTACACTTAGCATGATTTTCTTCCATTATACAAAACCATGCTTTCAATACAGGATAAAATATTTCTTGTATGAGCTGATCTGAAGCTGCTGTCTAGACACATGTGAGTTATCTCTTGGAGAGGATTGTTTGACACACAAGTAAGACTGTCAGTCTGCGTTTTGCAATCTTTATTTTTTTCTAATTACCAATACAAAATACGCTCTTGGCTTAGGGGAACAAGGTTATATGAACATCATCTACTGACAAAAGGTAAAGCAAGAGAAGGGAAAGAAAATAAGATGGACTGTTGTTGTATAGTGTGAAAATGAAATGCTGTCTGGTAGAGTTGCTGTGGGCTAACATTATAAAGCAGCACATCAGTTAACAGACTGGTATAATTGCAATGTGATGATTCTCATCTTTGAGATGCATTGAGTTTCCCACTGTGATAGCAAGTCAGTGCTAGATACAGAAACCTCTGGAAGTACTTCCTCCATGTTAGCCCCCTCCAGGTACCATACTGCCTTAATGAACATGTAGATTAATTTTTCCATGGCTTTGTAATGTCATGTCAGGTAAATCAGAGATCATACTGTGCTGATATGCAGATTACATCATATATGTAGAAGTACTTTGCTGCTTTGAAGCTTAAAACATCGTGGATCAACAGAGAGCAGCAGAATGGTGTCAAGGTTAGCTGCTTCATTGCAAAAGTTAAAAATTCTGACTTAAAACTATAAAGACATTTAAAAATGTTGCATTGTTTCTATAGGCAATATCAGAAAAAAAACCCTTTTATTTTGTTTCATAGTAGTATACAAAATTCTTCTTTAACTCAATCCATTCGCACTCTCCACTTAGGATTACCTTTCTTCAGTTTTCTTCGAACATGGATTTTTCTCTCATCTCTGATACATCTGTAGCATTAACTCTGAAGACAGGCTCCTTTTTGTGGATCCATCTAGGAAGGCTGAGATCATGATAGTAGCATTTAGTTGCTGTTGTAGGGACAATTCTGATAAATAACAGGGTGGTCAGAGCACTGTATATTTGAGTGCATGCTGTCCAACTTGCAATAATTAGTACTAACAAGCCTCTCTAGTGGTGTCACTCAAAGTGATAAAATCATGTTCATACAGTTGTACTTCTTAATTTTATTCCCCAGGACTGTCATCCAGAAATGTTTCACCAAAGCAAAGAATAAATATTTTACCATTTTAGGCAATTACTCTGCAGTGAGCTCTACATGGCCAGACACTTTCCTTGACAGGAAGAATATATTCACTTCACAAGGTACCCACTTGGGTATTCCCTTCAGTACCAGAAACTTTTTTTTGATAAAGCAAGAGTGGTTAAAGATAGCTGTAATTAATATTAAACTATATTTTTGTTGATTATCGTATGAAAACTAGGAAGTGAGACATCTGGAAACTTTATTAAATTTAATTCTAAGTCATTAATATGAAATGTGTGATTTGGATTTTGTGACACTAAGACTACAGCTGTTCACTCTCTAGAATCTTATACAAACAATGTGATCAGTCTCTTAGGTTTTGATAAAACTTTCATCCTGAATCCTGAAGAATTTCAGTAGCTGAAGGAATAATATGCAGCTTAAACTGCATTTCACTTGGTTCTAAAATTGCAGGATAGGAAATAGACCTTTTCAGTATGCATACATTAAATTGTTTAATAACATAAGCATTATCGATTTGAAATCTGCTATCTGCCATTACTGATTCTATAATAATCACTTCTGTGGCTCTGTGGAAGGAAAGAAGGGGCTTTTGTACCTTTTGATTTCTGATAGGCTTGTTATAAGGAAAGGAAGATCTGGGCTCTGCAGTGGTGTGCTCTGACAATCTGCTGAATGTCTGGACTTAAGAAGAGGAAAGGATTTAGTACTTTTGGTTTTTTGGATTTCTTTTTAAGGCTGAAGGACGTCCTGTGCTCTGTTGATACTCTGTCTTGATTCAGTCTTGAGAAACAAGAGAGAAGTGTCAATCCTGAGTTTGAGAAGTTTTAATCCTGAATAGGATTAACAGATTCTGAACCCCCAGAATACTAAGTACAGGTTCAGCTGATTTGCTATACTGTTTTAGGTCACATCCAGAAATCAGTGAATAATGAAGGAAGCAGGCACTGATTTATAAATTCCATGGAGTAAGAATCATCTTTTATTGAAAATACAATACATATCTTTACATGGCTATTGCTGTGGAAAACTCAGAGCTTTAAACATGCTCATCACATTCCTGAATGAGATTTGTAAGAAATAAATATGATTGTGTATATCTCTTTTTAGGCTTTAAACTTTGAGGGGTTTATGTGTGGTGCATTCCTGAAGCTTTGTCTCTTCCAGTGTTTATGTTCCTGTGACAAAAAAGAGGACCAGGTTGTGCACCAGATTTATCTGGAAAAAACCCAGTACCCTGTAGTATCTTGTGTTTAAATATTTATGAGGGACTATAATTAATCGCTAAATTATACATGTAAATTAATTGTTGCTAATTAACAGTGTATTTTGAGTCTTCTGCCCTTGTAGCTGTACCAGTTCTATGTCTCTCTTGATGGAGAAAAAATGGGAGAAGAGATTTGTTTGCTTTTCCCTTTCTTAGTGTTGCTTCTTAGTCTGTCAGTTGAACAGTACGAGTCCTGGAATCTAACCTACACCTTCTTAGAACACAAATCCATTGTAGAAGGCAGTTGCTTACAAAACTCTTAAGACACAGAGGACAAAGAAATCAATTTTTGCCATAACTTCGTAGAATCATAGAATAGTTTGGGTTGGAAGGGACCTTAAAGATCATCAAGTTCCAACCCCCCTGCCATAGGCATGGACACCTCCCACTAGATCAGGCTGCCCAGTGCCAGGTCCAGCCTGGTCTTGAACACCTCCAGAGAGGTGTCCACAACTTCTCTGGGCAACCTAAATCTCACCTCTTCCCATTTGCATCAATTACTCCTAGTCCTGCCATCCTGGACCCTAGTAAAAAGTCCCTAGGAACAGGACAAAGACAGCAAAATGAAGCCCCCATCTCAGATTTCTAACTTTGTTGGATTTGGAAGTGATGACACAGCACACCCCACACACCCCCAGCCCTGCCCGCCTTGGCCATCGCCATGGTCCCAGTGATGTGGGGTGACAGGGCTGTGACATCACAGGTGTCACCAGGCACCGAGCTGTGACCTCAGCACAGGGGTCCCTATAAAGCAGAGGCCACCCCAGCCTGGCCAACAGTGGATGGTGGAGCGTGCTCCCAACAGCAGCAGCAGCTCTGTCCTCTCCTTGCCTTCCTGCTGCTGAGAGCTCAGCTTGTCCCAGCAGCGCACAAGGAGAGGAAACGGTCTCTGAGCGGCCATGCCCAAGGGAAAGGCCGAAAGATCCAGTGCGAGGCAGGGAAGCTCCTCCACGTCAAGGACACGCCGAGCTCCTCAGCGCCAATTGTCCTCCTTCAAGTGTCCTCCTGCAAGTGTCCTCCTTCTAGTGACTTGGGCAGGTAAGTCAGTGTGTTCTATGTTGAAGCCTCAGTTACATGACCTACCCTTTATTATAATGGAAATGTAATTTTAATGCTTTTTCATCATTCAACTGGGAATCATGACTACTTAGTACTATTTTTAGAAAGATCCTCTCCCCCTATGAGTTCTAACCTATTTTTTCCACTGATAGAAGTGCCAGTAGTGCCAGCTGGTTCCTCAGGACCTATTTTGGAGCACATTACCCACGTAAAATGAAAGAGTGCCTTACAAAGAGAAATTCTCCTGTGCACTGGGCTTTCTGAGCTTTGAAAGCCCTACAACTATAGACTGCTGTGTTTGTTGGTCTGTGAAAGAATTATGTGCAGTGTTTTCTGCAAGGAATGCAGACTAGCAAAAAGGCAGAGAAACATGTCCAGAAATAGCAGGAATTTGCAGTGATTCAGCCTTGACTAAATATTATATTGAGGATATTATTAGAAATAATATGATTCTCTTAAGAGCAGACTTGGCTGATGACCAAGTTTAACAATTTTTGGACAATAGTGATAGGGTATTATTAGCCCACATAACAATGCTATTGACTTTTACATTTGTCATTCTGAGTTAGGGCTTCCATATATGTGTGTGCAGAGATGTTTTAAGGTCAGTGTAGTCATTTGTCTGAGAAGGTTTTAATGCATTTTATTAGTGATGCATCATGTCAAAGGTAAAGAAACAGCAAATCATGCTTTTTTACTCATCTGCTAATTTCTATTTCATACCGATTGTTGCTCAATTAAATATTAAATATTTAAATATTAAATATTAAATAGTTAAACTTTGAATGTGCTAGTGGAGGTTACTCTGTAGGGAGTTTTTTGGGTCTGTATTTGGAATGCTTTTTGCATTGATTAATATTTACTGTTTTTTTAAAGAGCTGTCTTGTGAGAGATTTGATCTGTGTTTTGGAGGTTGTTTTATCAAGAGTTTGAAAGAAATTGTCAGTCTGAGTCACCATCATTCTAGGCAAGTGCTTTGAGTAGTGATACACAGAGTGTATCTTCTGTCCTTTGTGGAAAAGAGTATTACTCTTTTTTCCCCAAAAAGTACTAGTTGCAGAGGACTAGCCAAAACAATTCTTCAATGGTTACAAATGTTTTTCAGTTGTGTTCAGCAACTGTCTTCAGACATGAACAACATTTATTTTTTACAAGGTGGTTTCTGTTTAAAGACATGCCAGCATTCCTGTGGGGTTTTTTGTTTTGTTTTGTTTTTTTTTCCTTTTTCTTTTTTGTGAACAGGTGGACTTTTACTATTTTACTATATGCTTTATAATCATGTTTTACTCACAGCCGCATTTATTAAACCCTGTTTTTTCTCACAAAATCATTTCACTAACTTAAGAAAGACAAGTTCATTGGAATTTAGGTTTTCTACCATGGCAATACGGCTATTTATTTACTGGGGTCTCATCTTTGAAATTAACAGTACCCCTAGTCAAGGGGATTGTCTTAAGCTGGTACCATGCATAGAATCATAGAATAG
>VZTY01009379.1:167502-209358 GCA_013400935.1 Turnix velox | reverse complement strand
AGGAGAACCTAACCTCCTTCATTTCCACTTTACTTTGCTACCAGAACAGACTGCTGTTATTACAGCACTCCTCTTTGCATCCTTACTCTTCCAATTAAATGAACTTTCCTTGCCTCAAGGACTGACTTAGTTCCTGTTCAGGCTTCTGGTGTGTTCTGGCTGTTGCAGGGAACAGGAACAAGGAGCAGACCAACAGGTTAGTGCCCAGCAGTGGATCAGTGCTCACTCTCTGGCTGGGAGGCTCCAGCTCCAGGCAAGGCAAGGTGACCACATGGGACAGCTCTGTGCATGGGACAGAACTGCTTCTGGATCTGTGCAGCTTTATCTCATTCTGGCTGGTTCTGGAGTTGCTCTTTGTGTTCCTGTGCTGCTGTGGGGCTGGGCTGTGGTGCTGTGAGGCTGGGCTGAGGTGCTGTGAGGCTGTGCTGTGCTGTGAGGCTGTGCTGCTGTGAGGCTGGTTCTGGAGCTGCTCTTTGTGTTCCTGTGGTGCTGTGAGGCTGGGCTGAGGTGCTGTGAGGCTGGTTTGTGCTGCTGTGAGGCTGGGCTGTGCTGCTCACACCTCCTGCTGCTCCCCTTTGGCCACCTGGACTGGAGGAGCTGCAGCTGCCTCTCCACAAGGTCACAATGTGGAGACACTGTTCTTGACTGTGGAAAAATAGAGTAACATCTGAGTCTGACCAAAATTTGATCTCTGGCATGGAATGGACTCCATTCTTAAAAGAGAGTTAAAGAGGAGAGGAATGCAGCTTCTCAGTGCCCTGTGCTCTGCACTGGCTCAATGGGATGGCTCTATCAGAAAGCTCCTGTGCTTCCTTGCTCCAATCTTATTCTTGTCTTAAATTCCTTGCCCGACTCCTGCCTTAGAACAAATCTTCCTGCTTCAGAAGATGGTGAACAGGACCAAACAGTCACTTACTCTTTGTGTGTTGCCTTGGTAAATTTAAAGACTTCCGTGTATTAAATGATGCAATAGCAAATTCCTTGCAGAAAATAAAATGCCTGTAAGCAGATAATGGTGTCTGTGGTGTGAGCAGTGAGGTGCCTTTGAGTGTCTCTTGGTTTGGCTTCCACAGCTGAGGGGTGGGGGGAACTGGAATGGTGTTTACTGAGCCAATAAACTTCTCACTAAACATAATTCATGGTCTCTAGCTGGCTAATAACCAGAACTTCAATGCTCTCACAGTTGGCCCTATACACTTTAAAACAAAACTTTATTTAAAGTGAAAAGTTTAAGAAAAATAAACTTTAGGATTTAGTGGTCTCTAATATTAACTGCCTGCACAGGCCATGGGATGTCTCCTAACTGGAGAGTGCACTTTGAAATGTTTTTTAAATGTTTGCTGAAAGACTGCTCCAGAGATTGCCTCAATGCAATTTTTTGTTTGTTGTTTTCAAGCTTGGAGGAATCCATGTGTTTCTTTTCAGATAGAATCGTGAAGGGATTTTCTCCCCCAGTTTATGTTTAGAAGGAGCTTTTGCTGCCCCTGTGAGTTCTCTGTGGAGTCAGCATTGCTGTGGCTGTAAGCATGAGGTGAGGAGCTGAAACAGGGCTTGCTCTCTTCAGGGTGGCAATTTAAGAGTTATTTCCATTGCCTTTTTTATGGTTCTAGTTTTTCTGCAGGGAGGAGAGATCTTCATCTGAACAGGTTTATTTAAATGCTTGCTAGATGATGTAGCAGGGTTTCCCTTCCTCTCCTCATGAATGAAAGGCAGTGCTCACCCAAGGAGCACTTCTCCAAGCACTGCAGGACTTGAGATCTGGACTGGTTTCAGATCCACATAATTTCCCTGTGTGGAGAAGATTATTCTTGTGCTCTGGGTTTGTTTGGTTTCTCATGAATGAAATTTGAATTCCTGAAGAATCCCCACAGCCAGTCTCAGAGGGGTGTGGATGGATGTGGTTCTGCTCTTGGGTACATGTGTAATTTGTACTGGGAGAAAGCACTGCATTTTTGAGGACTTGGAATTAGTTAATTTAGATTTCTGTTAATGCTTTTACATTCTTTGGGACAACTTGGAACTTTGTGCTTCAGTTTGTTGCTGAAACAGTGTTCTGCTTCCTGTCAGATGCTGTGAAGTCTGTAGATGAAAGATCCCATATGAATGCAAAGTACTTCCCAGTTCATGTCAGCAAGTTGTTTTACTTGTACCTTTATGGCAGGCTTACAATTAATCTATCTGCATGTGCAACAGTACTTCTTGCCCTTTGGTTTAAGTCTTTTGGAGAATTATATTGACTACCTCTCAGAAAGATAGAGGTAGGTTAAAAAAACACAATCAATGAAAGATAACAGGAGGAAGTTTCTTGTCCTGCAATAGCTTAAAGATAATGCTTTGTAATATTTTGAAAATGAAAGAAAATAACACCCATGCACTTGGTCACAAGGAGTTTCTGCTACATCCCATCTCATTCTCTGTCTTCTGGGCTTTATTTTATGATGCAGAACTGAGCTGAGTTCCAGCACATGGGGAATTTCTATTCCTACACACTAATTTGATAATGTAATTACTTGTCTTGGTCCATCGACACACACTCTACTGCACAAAGGCAACATTAGGTTATTAAATCAATTCTTTTTTGTAGTGCTAGGTTAAAACAGCACTGTTTAGGTACTGCTTGTCTAAACTTAGAGAAGTAAGTCAACTGAACCTGCCTTTGCTTACCCACATTCTTCTGCTGCTTTTAAAAACCGGGAGAAGTTCAGCAGGGAGATGGAAGCTTTGGGTTTCCTGGGTTTTATTTGGTGTGGCAAAGTCTTCCCTGTGGGTGATTTGTGTGTTCTGTGGGGCTGAGCCTGCCCTGCAGCAAATGGGCACTAATGAAATGGGGGCTCCAGTGGGGAAATGCAGCAGCAGCTGCAGGAAGGGGCTCAGTGAAACAGGTCACGAGTGAGATGGTGTCAGGGTGGTTAATCTAGATGGAGATGGACTGTCACTTTTTGCTGACACACACCTTGGGAGACTTGGACTTGAAGGCTAAACTGGCAAAGAGCCAAAGTCAGCAGAGAGAGGAATTGTTAGGTAGAAAGGCAGGTCTGAGTCTCCCCAAACTGCAGTTGTCCTGGGGAACCCTTTGCCTCCAGAGGAGGAGGGAAGGGGCCTTGCCAAGTGCCTGTTTCTGGTATACACACCATCCAAAGCCCCTGGTTTAGAGGCTGACAGGGGTGGGAGTGGGTTGACTTACTAGAAGGATGCAGAGCATTTGTTTTATTTGTAAACTTTGATGTGTTTGATTGCTTTTAGCTCTGCAGGGAGAGAACCTATTGGACAGTGAGCAATTTAGCCTGATGCTGAGGGACTATTGAGACCTATTGTTTTGTTGGTTATTTTCTTTCTGATATTTATTTTTCTATGATATGGGGCTGCAGACCACTTTTCTTCTCATTTTGTAACACCTTTTTTTGCATGGGAACATCTTGCTTCTGGCATGCATGAGGACCTCCAGGATGAGAGCAGAGCCCTGCTCCACTTTGTTCCCACATTGTGCAGAGGGGCACAGGACTGTGGGAGAGAGCAGGAGGCTCCTGGTGCCTGGGGTGGCTGCACAGGGCCAGGTGTAGATGGAAGGCCATGTGTTATTGGAACTTGCCATCTAACATTCCTCAATTTCCCTGCTGTGTTCTCCCCCTTTGCAGGGTGGAATGCAGTAATTGCCATTCCAGAAAGAAGCCGTGATCTGCCTGTCTAGTCTGGTATCCTTTCTCCAAGAGAGGCAAACACCAGATGCTTGAGGGAAAGGTATAAAAACTCCTAAACCAAACAGCTACAGAATGACTTGCCCATGGAGGAAGTTAGTGGTTGGTTTATGCCCTAAGGCAGGAGAATTTCTGGCCTTTAGAGGAGTGTTGGGTGCAGCTGGGTATTGGAATCATAGAATAGTTTGGTCTGGAGGGACCTTAAATATCCTCTAGTTCCAACCCCCCTGCCATGGGCAGGGACATCTCTCACCAGACCAGGTTGCTCAGTTTCTCATCCAGCCTGGCCTTAAACACCTCCAGGGATTGAGGGGGCATCCACAACCTCTCTGGGCAACCTCTTCCAGTGTCTTACCATTCTCACAGGGAAGAACTTTTTTCTTATTTGCAGCCTGGATCTCCCCTCTTCCAATTTACCTCTGCTATTCCTAGTCCTTCCATCACATAGCCTGTTAAAAAGTCCTACCCCAATGTCCATCCTGCCTTTGTCCTCTGCAATCCATCCTTCCTACCTCTGCCCCTACTGAGGTCTCTCTGTGCTGTACCCACCTTTGTTCAATGGCTGAACTGTGTGTTGCACCTGATGAGTTACTGGATGTTCTTGGTCTTCCTGTAGCTCTAGCTGGAGAGGATCCTGAAAGACTGTGTTCCAGACAGAATTACCAAATGAGAGGATTTAATCTGTTCAATAAGTTGTCATCTGGGATCTTCCCTTCTCCCCTCTAAGCACGAGAGCACAAGGGTCAGCCCCATTGGTGCTCAGTCAAGGTCACCAGTAATGGACCACTGAAACTCATCTGGGAGTGAAGATAAGAACTATGGTCTAGTTCCCTCCCTGCTGGTGTTCTCCAGTGGTTAAATCTTTCATCACGAGCTGAGTCCTTCCATCACATAGCCTGCCACACAGAGCAGTAACTGCTGTCAAATAGCCTCCAGCAACTGAAACTGGGAGGGAGACAGGCCTGGCCAGAAAGAAGAAATCCCTGCAGTGATAGCTTCATTCTTTGGTGCTGATGTAGAAGTCAATATTGTGCAGGTCCTCTCTTCACCTTGGGGATAAGGAAGGTGAAGGTGCAGTTTGGAGGCATTGCAATGTTTAAGAAACTTGACTCACTGGAGAAGTTGTTCTTCCTTCTTGTGGAAGAGTGCAAGGGAGCCCAAGTGCTGTTTCCTTTTTATCTATAAGAACATTCTTTGTGCTTTTTTTTCCTCCCACTCCTACTCAAAGAGCACTGGCAGGGAAGTGTATTCTGTGGAGAGAGATCTTTGGGGTTTCTTCTATTTAGTAACCACTATCTTTTTTTGAGTTAGAACTTGAGCTCAGAGATTTGCTTCTGAAAACACAGGCTTTTCTGCTTGGAAATGGTCCTGTGGTAGTGTTACATTTTTCTTCTGAGAGGAGAAACTGGTCCTGTGAGTCAGGGATAACCACTGTGCTGGGTGACAGGAGCTCTGCAGGTTTCACCCACTCGTGTTTATTGGACGCTATTTCCCACTCTTGCCCTACTGGGAAATCATTCCTGGAACCATTCTCTTTTCTCCTGGGCTGCTGCTTTTGCCAAAAGATCATTCTGGGGAGGTTCAGTTGGCACCCTCCACAATTTTTCGTTTGAAATTTCCAGTGCTTTCATCATGTTACAAATAATGGGTAGGAGATATTTTCTTCCCCTCTGACTTAGAGAGCATGGAAGTGCTGCAGACTGGCACAGGGCTGTTTCTATGGATGAGCTGAAGAATTGGTGTTTGTTCCACCTGGCAGAGTGTGCCAGACATGCTCAGGTCTGCAGCAGCCCTCAACGTGTTGTGCACTGTGTGGTGTGTGTGTGTGTGTGTACTATAAATAAACTTCTAAAAACATAATTTAAAAACACCTCTGGCAAAGCACATGCTTAACTGAAACTCGCCCTGGTGAAGGTTGACTCAGGGCTGGAGGAAGGAGAGATGGGGAAAGAGCAAGTGGGAGGAAATAAATGGAACGTGCTGTCAGAGAAAAGCCACTTGTTTGTGCTGTTCAAGCTCTCCAGGCTCTTGGCATGTCAGCTTTGGGAGATCCCTGGAGACTCTCTGGATATTTGCCCTTGGCATCTGTGTGCGTGAGCTGGGAATTGAAGCATCCACAAAGCTGCACAAGCAGGTTTAGCCAACCTACAAGAAAAAGGCAGATATCTTGAGATGATGGCTGATTCTCCAGCTTTAGGGATGCATGGAGCTCCTGCTGACACATTCCAGTCAGTCTGACAATGAATTTTCACAGGTTCAACCTACAGTTTGGATACCTTCATCCCTTTATTTTACATGGACACTGCTTTTGGTCTGCACAGAGTTTGAAGGTGGAAGATGGAGTAAAATGCCCTTTTAGTGTATGTTTTGTACATAATCTGCACTGCTGCTCTCTTAAAGCAAGGCTGGCTTAACTTGCTTCTTTATTAAAGGTGCATGAAAACATGATGTGTCTTCAAGTAGGGAAAATAAGTCTTCTACGTCCAAGGCCTCCTTAGATTGGCCACTGAGGAGTTAAACTCATTGCCCAGTGCTGAAGACGCCTGTTCCCAGGAAGGCATTGCCTGGAATAAGGCTTTGTTGCAGACACATGCCGATGTGCTTGCAGCAAAGATTGCAGCCTTATCAGTGAAGATAAACATGCAAGGGCTTCCCAAACGCTGGGACTCTGCCTCTTGGTTGGGATCCTTCTTCAGACCCCAGAAGAAAATGCAGGTCCTCTCCAAGAGAGATGGTCCCTTTTGGGCAACTTTTTGGAGACATCACTCATGTCTCTCCCTGTCTTTGGTGCAGGTACAAGGGCATCAGTTTCCCTCATTCTGACCAGGACTTGAGACCTTGTGGTGTCACCTGGAGTTGACTCTTTGCACTCAGTTGTCTCTTCTGTCTCAACTCTGAGCCCTGGGCTGTGCTGGGCTAACTGGGCAGTGCTGGGCTCACTGGGCTCACTGGGCAGTTCTGGACTCACTGGGCAGTGCTGGACTCACTGGGCAGTGCTGGACTCACTGGGCTCACTGGGCAGTTCTGGGCTCACTGGGCAGTTCTGGACTGAGTGGGCAGCAGTAACTGGTTGCTGTGGCTTCTTTCTGCCTGTGTCTTTGTGCTGCTGTGGGATCTCCAGGCTCTGCTCCCATTTGTTTGCCATTTCCCACAAATACTTCGAATGCTGTATTTTATTTTAAACCTGGTGCTGGGAGGAGGGGAATGGAGATAAAGTTTCTTTGAAAGAATGGAATAAAAATGCACAAGATCAGCCCCAGAATTCCTGGGCACTGAACAGACCTTCTTGAGTTGGCTGCAGAAGCAGTCCTGGTGGTGGCATTAGCTAGAATTATGGTGTAGCCTTATAAATAATACATTCTTATTTGTTTCCCCTCTCTCCCTGCTTGTGTCACCAAACGTTGCAAGGCGGGGGATGCAGAAATCAAGCACCAGGCTTCTTCAGGTCAAATTTCAAAAGTCTGCATTGAAAAATGCAGCCATTATTCCAGCTGGCTGAGGACTGGCACTTTCTTTCTCTCCAGGAGAGCCTGTGCCATGCTGAAATCCCAGCCTGGGTCCCTCTGTCTTGCCACTGACTGATTGACACCTACATGTGTGTGTGGCCCTTCTATACAGGGGTGGATTTAAGTTGGAAAATCCAGACATTTTTGGACTGTGACAGCAGTTGGTATGGTGTCTCAATCTGTATTTTAGCTTTTAAAAATTATATAGCTTAGTTTAAAAGGGACCATAGCCACTTACTGCAAAAACCAGGGGAGAACAGTTTATAAAGACAATTAAAAATTTTCAGTGGAGCAGGTCTTTGCACGTGGGGAAAAGGAACTTGTACAATTTCAAAAAATTCTCTTAAACTTGCAATGTGACAGATGATGCTGGTTCTGAGAATGAAAATGTGGGCTCCATGTGCTAAAAAGCTCTTTTGAAAGAGGTGTGAGTGAAGGGGCCGAGGTTGTGTGAATGTCAGACTTCCTGCCTCCTGCACCCTCTGTGTCCCAGCTGCAGCACGTTCTCTGCTCCTCCAGTTCAGACCATGGTCCTGCTCTGAGAGAGGGCTCAACCAGTTCACACCATGGTCCTGCTCAGAGAGAGGGCTCAACCAGTTCACACCATGGTCCTGCCTTGAAAAGGGACCCTCAGCCCCCCCAGCCTCTCCCAAAGAGCTGCTGCAGCCGGAGCTTCTGGCACATCCCAGATGATAAGAGGAAGAGCTTTGTTACCAGCTTGTGTTTGATCTTTGCCAGGGCTTTTTCTGCTCTCATCAGCTTGCTAATGATACCTGTGGGAGGTGGAAAATGGGTGAATTCCTGCCAGTGGACAAGTTTGCTGTGTAGTTCTTGTCCTCTTCTTCCCCTCTGGTAAAAACTTTGGGGGTTGTCCCAGATACATAAGAAGGAACCTTTTCCTAGAATAATTTTCTGGCTGCCTCTGAATGAGGAAGGCGGTGAGCAGTTGACTCAGTCTGTTTAGTCTCCTCTCCCCCTTTCTTGTGTTTAAAATGATGAGTATTTATGGGAAATGACTAGCTTGAAAGTCGAGGACAAGCCTGAGCTGCCCATAAACCATTCCTTTACTACAGTTTGATTTTTGTCTTGTTTATTTTAAAGTCTAAAGCTGAGATGCCAAAAGCAGCCTGAACTGACATTCTGTTTCAAGTGCTGGAGTTGCCAGTTTCACTTTGCTCATGTGGGATTCTCTCCATGTTGTTCCAGTGCTGGTATCAGTGGCTCCAGGAGGGTGATGGGCTGCACCCTGGGTCAGAAGAACAGAAGGGTGCCAAACCCAGAGGCAAATGTGCCCCAGCTTCTGCTGCTGCCCAGGGAGGGGGTCTGCAAGCCTGTGATAAGGGCTGGGAAGGGAGCAGAAGGCTGGGTGGGACCTCAGCGGGGCGAGATGGACACCAAAGTATCTCTCCCCAGCTTTGCCAGGAGCTGCAAGTGCTTCAGAAGGAGGGTGAGCTGTGGTTTGTGGTTTAGGGAGTTGACACAAATAGTAGCCTTTTTATGGGCCTGCAAAGCAGTGTTCTGCCCAAGGAAGCAGAGCCTGTCCTTGCTGTGATCCTTTCTTGCTGAGCAGGTTTGGGGCTGGGCTGGGGGAAGCTGTCGTGGGGCTCTGGCAGAAGTAGGGTTTAGCATCCAGCATGTGTTAGGGTTAGATTGGGATGGACATGTCTGTAATTGAACACTTGGGTTTGGGTTTCTGTTTTTAAGCTACTATTGTAAAGCAGCAGTGAGCAGTGTGGGCAGCCCGTGCCAGTCACTGTGTGCCCCAGGAATCAATGGGCCAGGCTGGCTTTTCCCTTCTTGCAGTAAGTGAACTGTGTCACTTTTTGTGGACAGAAAATAGAGAGCAGCACATTGACCTTCATTGCTGATCAAACTTCAGTTACACCTACATATAACTGATAGTGGATCTCACCTGGATTTACTTTCTCTCAGTGCACAAAGTCGGCAACACAGAGGGGAAGTGAAATACTCAATAGTAGAAATAACACCCAGGTGGAATGAGAAGAAACAAAGTGTGTCAGAGGAACAGTGCCCTGTAAATCTTTCAAATTCAGCGTGGAAACATTTCTGTAGTTCAGATATTTTGTTCTGCTTGAAGGACTGGGGATGAACCTGATGAAAATCATCCAGATGGAGAAAGGGTGCTGCTGCCTTGTCACGTTGAGCTGTGCTGCCTCCTCAGAGCTGGCAAAGCACTGGTCACACTCATCCCCCCCATCTGCTTCCCTCCCAGCAGAGAGTTCTGCTGCAGGGATGACCACAGGGAACCTCAGTGATACTACAAAGAAGCCATTTGCTTAGGAGGGCACACACATGTCTTTTGTGGGACTCCTCTGTGGGAGGATCTCCGAGCTTATGCAGAGAGGGAGAAGTGCTAATTAACTTCATTCTGGAAGCAGGAGGTGGTGTGACCTTTCCCTAAGTGATTCTTTTGGCTATAGTTTACAGAGAGGTGTTTGCTAGAGCTGCTGCCTGGCTTTGCTGTAAAAACATTATTCATAGAGAGGTGTAAAAATTCCCTAGTGTGGCCAGGGGAAGAAATGAACCTCCTATCCTTTTTCTCTGGGTTCCTAGTTCCGTGCCTAAAAGTTGTCACTGTGGCCAGATTAATGTTATTTAGTATGAAAACCAAGTCATGTTTTCTGTCTTGTCTTTTAACACCGACCACAGCAAGCAGATTCTCATTGCCATCTCTTCTGGAAGCAGCATCATTACTGAGTGGCATCTTCTGCCGCAGCCATTTGTAGGACAGAGGATGGCCCCGTGTCTGAAATGTTCAGGCTCATCTGCCCCAGGAGCACGGGGAAGCAAAGAGCAGACACGTCCCCATCCCACTTCTTGCCTCGCCATCAGCAGTACAGCAGGAAGCTGTTTGGTAACACAACTAAGGGGCCTTTCTTTAGATGAGAATGAAGTCAATATCCCCATTTCCCAGCTGGTTTGACCCCTGTTGACAAAGATCTAATAATGCATGTATGTAGAAGAGAGATCTACAGGAGTGAAAATGTGCCCAGCAAATATTAAAAGGTACACTGTGGAATTTTGCCTGAGGAAAAAAATGTAATTTTAATTGAAAGCTGCTGTAACTTGATAGAGAATATCCCAAGCAGTCTTGAGGATCTACTTTAAAATGTAGTTAAACACAGAGGCAACTCTCACCACTCTGTCTCTGCCCTCTTTGATCCATCCACGGGGCTTGTGATTGCTGAGAGAGGCACTGACAGCAGCCACAGCTCATTAATATTTACATGATACCTTCCATCTGAAGATGCACGCTTTGCAATTATTAATTAAAACAATTTCACAAAGCCCTAAAATTTAGCTCCATTTTGTGGCTTACAGAGACCCGGGAAGTCTTTGTCCTTGCGTGAGACAGAATGAGCTGAGGAATGTGGAAGCTCACAGGTACAGACTCCTGGTACTCCATATTTCTTTATCTTTCCTTCAACAACACAGATTTCCCTTGGCAATGAGATAGAGTGTGAGGCTGGAGGAGCTCGGCACTGCTGAGAAGGGAACGTGCTCTTTCACTGGGGCTCTTCACACAGCCTTTGCTTGCTTTTTAAAAACGCAACCTGAAAAGAGTGGTGGAAAGGACCCCGAATGAGTCTTTGCTTGAAGGTGTCAAACTTCTTTGCTGAGTTTTAGACAGAAGAGCTGGTGGGTCAGAGCCCAGAGCAGGTGAGGGCCCTTTCCTGGTGCAGATGGAATGAAGGAGGTTTGCTCAATGTGAGCCTGATAACGGGAGGGAGGGCTGGCTGTGTGATTAGACCAGCTCACTGTAAACACCCAAGTTGCACAAGTGGCTCAAACTTTGATCTTTTTGTTGTGGAAAAGAAATCTGGGACTGTGAAACCTGGCCTCAGCCACAAACAAGGAGGTGGACATTACTCAGACCCATCTGTGCAAGCGCAAATACAGATAAATGTGATCAAAATGGAAAAAAATAACTTGTGTCACGCTCATCCCTCTCTCCCTGGCTTTTACCTGGGGCTCCTGCTCCCAGTCCCTGTTGGGGAGCTCCAGTCCCACACCTGAAACGCCCGAGTGCTGTCTGGGATAAGGTTTAAGCCACAGGTGCAATTAAGCTTTTAAGTGGTGAGCCTGTTTGGTTAGGGGCACACCTAGAGCCTGCAACCAGCTGAGCCAAAAATGATCAGTCTTTCAGACTGACAGGCTGCTCTTTGAAATGCTGCTGGATTCTCCTGCTCTTTCTTGTAACAACTCTCTGAGCAAGTTCTCTCTGGATGCGTCTGGCTGCCCTCCTGAGGTGGGACTTGATTTTTAATTACAAATCTGGTAATGGATTATCAAAATGATGGTGTTGCAAAGGCCTTGGGCACACTTCTCTTAGTCCTCTCTTTTCCCCACACTCCTTCCTTCCCAAATCTCCCTCAGCAAACACTGGGGTGAAAGGAAAAGTTTGAGTGGTGTGCAGGCTGTTAACTTGTAGTCTCTTTTCCTATTGGCATCTCAGCTTTGATTTCTAGAAGCAAAGTGTGCCAGCAGCTTGTCCAGTCAAATGCTGGTGGCCGTTTCCCCTGGCAGATGTTTGTAGGTGTTCAGTGAGTGTTTGAGAAATGCTGGATGTGGGATTTCAGTGATTCCTCAACTTTGTGAATTCTTTGCACTGTGGTGTGGATTTGCTTTTGTAACCAGCAGAGAGAGACCTCTCCTTGAGTTCCTGGGCAAGGCTTTGAAAGTGGAACATTAAGATTGTTAGTGAAGGTGTCCTAATTAGTCTTTGCCTTGGTCTTGAGGCCATGAGCCTCACCTGTCCCGTGCCTCTGAAGGCCTTCAGCAGTGGAACATTTTATCCCAGTCTAGACAAAGTCTTAAGGGTTTGGTTGTGACAGTCACCCCTTTTTGTGGCTTTGCTTCAGGACTGTTTCTCTGCCTGCTTTTTCCTCCTTGCTATCTCTTTTCTCCTCCTTCCTTCTGCTGCATACCTTCCCTGCAGCAACTCCTCTTCCATCTGCTGTAATGCAGCAGTTCATGCCTGAACTATTGAATTGCTGATTAGGAAGGTGTCATCAAGTGGGCTTTGGGCTGCCACTGGGGTGGGAGGCAGGGGAAGGAGAGGTGTGAGTGCCCTGTGTCAGTCATTCCTGATGCCATGAGGGTGTTCAGTGTCTCTTCAGTGTGATGCTGAGTGGATTTGGATGTAACCAAGACCCAGTCATCTCCTGCTGCTCAACTTGCAATTTGACCTTGGACAAGCTGGACCTTGCCTTTCAGCCTTTGTGTGGGGAGAGGACAAGCCCCGTGGCTGTGTGCTTTAGGATTACTTGGTGCAGAAAACATCCTCATGCTAAGGACTGGTTGTTTCTCCTGTCCAATAAAATACTCTGGGGATTTGGAATTTTTTGGTTATATTTCTGCACCAAGTTGCAGTGAGCGAGTTGAGGAGCTGGAGGAGCTCTGCAGTTCTCCAAGCACTGAATGCCCTTTCAGCCACTTTGGGGCTTTTACCTCCTGACTGACTTCCTCCTGTGGCTCCAGCTCAGCTCATGGCCCCTTCCCTCCCCATGGCATGCAATTATTCTAAGCATTCTCACGCTATCAGCATTTCAGCTCCTCTCTGTGCTTGCAGAACCTGGTTGCCACAGCCAGATCTATTCTATAACATAATGCTTGGGAAAATGAGGAGGAGAAAAGGTCTGCAGGGGACATTGAGACCCACAGGGTCAGCCTTTGCCCCAAAGACTCCTTGTGGCTGGTCAAAAGTGCCAGCTTCTCACTGGCAGGACCCTGAAAGTTCAGTTGGAGGTGGGAACTGGACCTTCTCTTTTTTGTCATGAAAGAGAAAGGGCTGAAATATTTTAGTAACTAGAGAAATAATGAAATTGTTGTTGTAAAAGACAAAGTAGTATTCTTTGTACTTAGCAAGGGGAAGCATTTTAGTCAGACTGAAACTATCTTCTCATTTGTATCAGGAGTTCATTGCTAGCAGATGTTTCATTTCTGTGAGCAATTAATATTCGAAAAGCTTAAAAATCATGTAAATAATTGTAAAATACCCTTGCATTTTCCCTCACTTGGGGAGTAAACACTCACTGTGTCTGCTCAGAGACCCCACAGAGACCAGAGCTGGCATTCTTGGGACTCTGAAGGAACAGATGAGCCCATATGCAGGAGAAGGCAGAGCAGAGAGTAAGAGTGTATGTGGGCAGTGATTGGAAATAAAGGAAAATAGACTTTGGAGGAAAGGGACAAGAAATGCCAATATGCTCCTGGTGCTACCTGCCTTTACCAGAAACAGCCCCCACTTCTCCCCCATCCCCACCTCAATAAAACCCCACTTCCATTTAGAAAACATCCCTGTGGGTGAGGTGGCAGCTGGTGAAGGCTCAGACTTGTGAAACAAAGCAAATGGGGCATTCAAAAACTAAAGCAGCTTCTGCCCTCACATCCTGGGTTGGGCTCTGGCTCCCGTTTGTGTCACTGTCACTGCTGCAGTGTAGCTGAAATGAAAACTCAGTCTGTGCATCCTGACTTTGGGGCAGCCCTTAGGGATGTGTTTGTTGCCTCTGTTACATTGTGGGAATCCATCCTTTGGACTGCAGTCATTTGTTTGGCCAACTTTTTGTCTGATGCTCACTTGAAACTGTACCTCTTCCCTTTGGGCAGCTGTAGTTTTGCTAAGCCACTCTCTAAAGTGAGACTTCCTCCTGGCTATGTACATTTTAGCCCCTGTCCACAGAAATTCAGTGGTTCTCCTCTCTGCTTACCCCTCCCGCTGCCTTCAGCTGTTTAGATTTCAGGGCACATGGCTTAAGGGAACGTATGCTTGGAGTCTGCAGGATGGCTTGGATGACAGGAGAAATTGGATCACACAAAGAGAGTGCAGAGCCCAGCCACCAATTGGTACAGCAGGAGTCTCAGCTCCCTCACACTCCTCATTGTCTCTGGGGGACACCTTGCAGGGTGCCAGGGACAGGAGCAGGGGGGAAATGGCACTGCCCCAAGGGCTGTGGGTATCGGGGTGGAGAAGGGGCTGCTCTCCTCTTTCTGCCTTCCTGCTTACTCTGGAGAATCTCCAGCTTATCCTGCCAGTGCAGGAACTGCATGTGGAGGAGGGGGAGAGGTTGTGTTGCAACCTCTGAGAAAATTAGTTGTCTCTATTTTATCTTTTGCAGCTGCAGCACTTTTTTTTTTTTTCCCCTCACCAGTCCCCCCATGGCCCCCCCTCCATGCGAGTGGTATGTCTGAGCTATATCCTTCCAAACCAGTTTTCTAAGCAGATGAGATGTGTAGCAGAGACTGCTGTGCAATCAGGCAAAAATGTGCACTGCAGCCTTCATTTTGTGGCGTGGTCAGAGCCCTGTCTGCCACCTGGATGAGTTTTCCTTCCTCCTCTCCTGTCCCTGTAACTGCTGGGCTGCTGCTCTCACAGACTGAAACAAAATGCTCATTCTAGTCCTTACTTACAGCAAAATTAGGGAAGGGAGGGGAGTTCCACTCTAATACTCATGAAGATGAAGCACAAAGCAGCCTCCCTGGTCACCCTGCAAAATGACATTTGCTCCCTGGGAGCGTGTTGAAGGGTAATCTGGGGATTACTCTCTTGTCCTCTGATACCAACCCTCCCTGACCAGTCTCAAAGTTTGCTGCTTCTCTGAATCCAGTGGGCTCTGCTGGAGGGTTTGGTCTCTCGTGGCCTTATTTTTTTTTTTTCAATGCTCACTATCAGCCTTGGTGCATGCTAGGAATCTGACAGTGATGGTCTTCACCTGCTTTGGGCTGTCATGAGAACTCTTAAGCATTGGTGTTGGTTTCATGTCTGGTCTCTTATAGGACAACAAGCTGAATTTAGGATTAAGCTCTCCAGGCAAGTTTGGAAACCTTACAGCTCGTTTGGTGTGGGTGGAAAATGGGGATGGGTTAGTGGGCTGAGAGACAGACCTGGGGAAAAGAGTTGAGCAAGTGTTGGCTTTCTTCCAAGAGAGGAAACAGAGCAAAGTATCCCAGGAGGCATTTGTTGCTGCTCTGCTGGAGAGGAAGGAGCCCAGAGGAAGACAATCCAGAAGTGCTTTGTCCTGTGTCTCTGGAGAAGCTCTGTGGATAACAGGAGGACAGAGAGAACTTGTGATAAAAGCAGAAAAGCTGAGGACTGAGGGTTTAGAGGAAGAAGGGAGAAGGAGAGAAAAAAGCCCTTTATTTCTCATGTAAGGCAAGGAGAGGGAAAGAAAAGAGAAAGTAACTTGAAGACTTTTGTTGACTTTATGGGATAAGAAAGAAGCTACTAGAACCCAGACAGATGTATATTTGAAATATTGAAACTGTGCTTTAACGTGCTGGCACAATGTACTTGTGTATCTTCTGCTGATCCCTCTAAAGCAGAGAACTACTTTGTGAAGAGGACAAAATTGCAAACAAAAGAGACTGGATCTCACTGGCATAAGGGGGAGTGGAAAACTGGTGGGATGTGTCAGCCACAAAAGCAACAAAATATGGTGATAGAGAATTCAGGTTTTAAAACACGGGCAAATGAGGCAGAGACAGTTTTCACACTGACTCATGAACAACATCTCTGTGTGTACAGCTCTGACAAATTCACCCTGGTTACAGCCACAAGTTTGCCCCAAATCCACACACCATCTGTAGCAGCTACTTGGGGTAAGGTTCGTCTCCTTATTCCCCTTCTATTGGATGTGACAGATTAATGTCTTTGAGGGCAGATGACTGTTAGGCTAAATCTTTCTCTGGTTATGATTCCTTATAACTATAAAACAGTCACAAGGTTATGGGATTTAAAAAGAGAGGTTTATTGCCATTTCCAGCACTGAAGCTGCAGGCTAAGTGTTTCTCCTTTTTTTCTGAAGTAAATCAGAACCATACTGGCACACGTGCAGCCACCTCCCCTTGCACTAAGAGACCTGTGGGCAAGAAGCATTGCAGAGCCTGGAGGAAACCTTCTCAGAGGTCGTGCTGCATCCTCTCCACTTGTTGCTGAGTGTGAGTTGGTGGCACCCTGAGTGTCTTGGGGCAGAACTCAGCAGAACTTCACCAGCCTCAGCAGCAGGTCTCTGGACCTGCCATGGAGACAGCCGTGTCCCTGCCTTGGCTGAGCTGTTTTGGGATCAACTCTGGGTGCAAAGCCCCTGCTTCAGTTCTCCCCTGAGCTCAGGGCTTTGGACTTGGTTGATGAACCCAATCCTACAGCCCTGAGGTCCCAGCAGCAGCTGTGTGGGAGGCAGAGGGGTGCCAATATTGCTGTCATTTTAGTTCTTTGCTGAAGAAATTTCTCAAAGAGTCAGCTTTATTCACTCTTTTTAAGGCAGTGGTCAGCAGGACACTGGTGTGAATTTTTCTTTGGAGTGGCTTTTACAGGGAAAAATAGAGTTTCTTTAAAATAGAGAAGTTTTTTTCTTTCCTAGAGAAGCCCAATTGTAGATTTCTATCACCTGAAATGTTAACAAGCTTCCTTTTTACCAGAAAGATGAAATTACTTGTCATATTACCTGAATGGGAATAACTCTTTGCTTGGCTGATCTGAAAGACCTCACTAAGAATTACTTCAGAACATTGTCTTCCATTCCAAGAGGTCCTTGGTGCTCAGAGAAGTCATGTCTGATGTCCCCATCCTCTTCTGCTGGCCCCTGCATGTCTCTGCAGCTCTCCTGGGCAGTGTGTGCAGCCATGGGACACCAGCAGGTGCTGAGGGCAGAGCTGCCCCGAGATGAGAGCAGAGTTACCCTGTGTGAGGCAAGGGGAGGTGTGGGAATCAGAAGAGTTCAATGGTGCACTGACTCAGAACAGTCTGTCGAGTCAGATCACTAAACCAAAATGAAACAACTTTGGTTTTGGTAACGTAAAAATGTTCCATTTGAAGTAACACCAAATGTACTGCTGTACACAAACACACTTCTTCTTTCTTTCTTTTTTTTTTTTTTAAACTTGTGAACTTCCATTCCACAAAGAGTCTGTGATTTCAGTGTTTCTCCCTGAATTGGGATGAAAGTGAAGGTTGAAATACTGAAATTTCTTCCTTTCTGGGAAGAAGGCAGCTGCTGAGTAAGAGCAGGCAGTGTGGGGGTTAGGAGAGCTGACTGTGAAAAGCTGTGCAGGGCTGCAGAGCTGGTGATGGGGAGAGCAGGAAGGGAGCAGGAGGGGAGCAGGAGTCCAGACTGAGGAGCAGCACTGAGGGCTGGAACAGAGGAGTGAGTAGGAGAGAGCAGGAGTTCCTGCTCAGCTCCCCCTGGTTCCATGTTTTTGGGGGATGCTGCTGGCACCTCCTGCTCTGCAGAGTGATCACTGGATGTGGGCTGGCACCACAGCAGCTCCCTCAGAGGGTTCCTGAAGCTCTTCATGGACAGGGCAGGAGCTGGATGAGGGGGAGCTGGAGGTTCACACCACGCTCAACCAGCAGCACCCCGTGGTTTTGCTCCTGCTCAGCAAGAGCTGAGTGAAGGGGGTGAGTGTAAGAACAGAGACTGGAGTCTCCCAGGTCTGTTCCAGCTCTGAGCCCACTGAGGGTTAGAGAATCTCTGCCACTAAGGAAGTAGAGGAATATTCTTTCCTGGTTTGACTGTGAAGGAGCACCAGTGAGTGTTTATGATGTTGATGCTTTTATTATTTAAGAAGTTGTGGTTTTTTTTTTTTTTTTTTAAAAAAAAGCCAACAAATTGATACACTCCATCCATCAGCAATGCCCCCAGGAATGAGCAGCTAATTAGAGAGCAGGACTTGTGAAAAGACAAACCTGTGTTATGCAGAGAACAGGTTTCCCCAGTATTTATTGCCTGCCTTACTGGCCAAGCTTCCTTGTAAGCAGTAGTCAAATAATCGGCCTGGGTCCTTTTGTGAGTGGTTTGAATCTGTGTGGTCCTCCTTTGTTAGAGCAGCTCGTGGTTTCTGAAAGCTCCTGCACCCCCTGTTCTGCACAGCAAAGCCTGGTGGCACCAGCTGCTTCTGCCCAGAACGAACATTTGCATGTGACATTAAAAAAAAAAAAGCCCAAACAATTTCAAAATGTTTTTGCTTTTCCTTATCCCCTCATTTTTCATCCCTTCTTAAAACTCGAGAAACATTTAGAAGATGAATATATTTAGCTTTTGCCACAAGCATCTCTTAAACAAGGCTGAAGACGAAAGAGAAATCTTTCCTTCAGAAATAAAACAGCAGCCAGTGTTTGGAAGTATTTTAACAATAGACCATATGGGAGTCCCAAACTATTAAGCTTTATTATTCAGAAGGCGGAAAATGTGGTCTGATATTCAATTGATATACAGCATAAATGAGAGCCACAAACTCTGCTCCCTTGAGCTGGGATTCAGATGTTCTCTTGAATATAATAACTAATGCTTTGGCCTGGTTCCACAGAATGCATCCAGCCTCATCACAGGCCAAGAAACTGAAGGGGTTTTTTTATTTTCCCCTCTTTTCTCCAAAATACCTTCCTCTCCTGCCAGCGTGAGCTTTTGGCCTGAATATAAATCTCCTTATTTTAGATGCGTACAGAAAAGGGGGAAGATGCTGGAAGTGCAGAGCAGTGGAGCTCTCTGTGTGTGCTTTTGTTTGTTTTCCTTCTGCTTTAGGGAAAAGCTTTTCCCTTGGTGCTGCTCTCCTGGGGGATGCTGCTGCTCATCCCAGGTGGGAGCTGCTTTGTTCCTGGGTGCTGTGGAGCAGGTGAACATCTTCTGGGCTTGCTGTGAAGTGGTGCCAGAGACCGCTGGAGTGTGGAATGTGTTGGAGAAGGAGACTGGAAGTGGTTTCAGTTTCTCTTTTTTTTTTTTTTCTCTTGACTTATTTGACTTGTAGGTATTTATAATTGCCCTTTCCTCTTTCTGTCTCATCTCGCTTAACTTTCTCAGTTGAGGAAGAGAACCCATAAAAGTAGCTTATAAAATATTCCCTCCATGGGCTAAGGAGGATGGGCAGCTGCACAGATGGGATGTGCTGGGTTTGGACACAGGATCCTGGCTGCAATCTGTGTATGGGATGGAGCAGCTCTGTCAGTGTGAGCCTGAGGTGTGCTGCCAGTAAGGAGCTGCAGAGTCATGAGAAAGTCTCACAGATGTAGTGGTTAAATGCTGCCCCCAAATAGCAGGATCTGTGCTGTTTGTGTCAGAGAGCCCCTCTAAGGTGGCAGGACCATCTCTGGAAATGTCTGAACTTCCTGCCCTGTGCCCCTTGGCAGCACCCACAGCCTGTGGGGGGTGAGTGGATTAGGCCATATCTAACACTACTTGGTAAATGTAAGTAACTCATCCAGAGTGTGTGACAAACACCCTCAGCTTTGTTGGGTGCTCTTTACTAACTCCCCTGCAGTCTGCAATGGAGCAAAGAGCCTGTGGTTGGTTCCCTGGGGCTGGGATTTGTCTCTAGAGGGGTTGCTGAGCCCAAGAGAGGGAGTTCCACTGTAAAGTGCAGGAGTGTCCATAGTACAGAGCACTGTAGAGAATACAAATAATCCTCTCTGAATGTGAAGTTCAGCTTTGGGGTTTTTTTTTTCTTCCCTCTATTTCTCTCCTGGGTTGTTGGTGATAGCTGAAATTTTCCATGTTTTTGTCTCAACCCCCACAAATTTTTTTTCCTTTTTGGGAAAATTGGAGCAAAATCAATTTCAGTGCAATTTTTCAAGGCTTTTTTTACTCACATCTCCATCTGTTTGGTGTGGGGAGTGGAATTTTATCATTAAATGTTTGATTTATGTATTTTAATGTATTCAATAGGTGTCCAGGATGTGCCAGGTACTTTCTCAGCCCTTTTTGGATGAGAAATCTTGCAAGCTAAGAACTTAATAAACAAAGAAGCTGCAGAACTTGGAATTTCCCCGGTGTTAACATCTCTATGTGTCTAAGAAACAAACCAAGTTTGGAGGAGGCAGATCCAGAGACCTGTGACTTCCAGAGTGTTACATGCCATGTTAATATGGTCTAACACTACATGAAGAGATATTTTTGTGTGTATTTCATGATCCTGTTACTTTCCAGCCTCCAGCAAACCTGTGTGAGGTGTGTCTGTGTAGCCCTTTACTTTGTTGATGAAGCTGATGCTGTGGGTGTTTGAGTCTCAGCTGAGGGCAGACATGGACAGGACCATTGAGTCAGTGCTAGGCAGGCTGCAGACCTGAGTGGAACAGCTATTCCCAGTTAACTTCATCCCCCTAACAAAGAGGCAACTGGTAATAGTTAATAAGGAATAGCTGTCCTGGAAAGCTGTCCTGGAAAGACAAACCCTTACTCTTTCCATAACTCCATTTTATGAAGTTATTCTGAGCCAGATGAGCTGAGGACTGAGTGAGTGCCTGGGAGATGTTCAGACCAAGCACCTGTAGTGTTGAGAGGGCTCTGTGCTGTTTGTGAGTGAGCAGAAACACAGCAAAGCTGTTGCCTTCTAGGGATACCCAGGGAACCAAGTGTTGTATCAAAATCCCAGTACAAAGGGCTGTCTTTTTTTCCAGCAGGGGTGAGGTAAGAGCAGCCTGTCACTGTCTGAGCCTTAACCCCGTGCCATGGACAGAACACATGTTTCAACTTGTAACTGATTACAATTTGATTAAACCTTGGGGTGTGGAAAGGACATGTGTGCCTTTTTTCAATATGTGTATTTACATTATTATGTGGGGAGCAATCAATTTATCAGACCCATCTGATTATTAATAGTGGGAAAAGACGACTGGAGGAAACCAGAAAATTAGGCTTCTTTTGAGGAGAACCTACAGTAACTCAACAAAAAATGGAATAAGCAGTAATTCACAGTGCCATGAAAATTTTCCTGCAGCCTAACACTGTGTGCTCACCTGGCCAAGGAGGATGGGCTGGAAGGGAGGAGATGCTCTCCTCTTTAATGTAGCTGTGGGAATAGATGCAGTTCATTCCTAGTTCTCCAGACTTCTGGAAGCAGGAAGGTGGCATCCTGGAGTGGAGAAGCTCCAGCTGCAGACCTTTGGATGTTAATCCACCCTGACTTTCTTAAGCCTCCTACTTAAATCATTATCTTAATGAATCACTATTGCTGCTATCTTCAGTGCTACACAGGGACATGCAAATTTGCAGCAGCCTGGGGCAAAGACCTTTTTGTCTGTAAAAGGTTCTGATACTCACATTTAGATGTTGCTGTGATAGGTACCTTGGCTACTGCTTTCTGCCTAATCCCAGGATGGGTGGATAGATCATGGGTGTAGCTGCCACCACAGCACGATGCAGGGTGGCTCTTGGCCCTCCTGATGGGCAAGATTGTGCTGCTGGCTCTAAGAGGCAGCTCCAGCTCAGGCAATTGCAGACAGATCGTGGTGCAGTTTGTCACTTGTCCAGCAGCCTGTTGGCTCTGCTTTTCTTTGGCTGCAGCTTGATGAGGAGTTAAGGGAGTTCTCCCTCCCTGGGGGTGTTTAAGGCCAGCCTGGATGAGCATTGAGGAACCTGGTGTGGTGGGAGGTGTCCCTGCCCATGGCAGGGGTTTGGAACTAGAATGATCTAGAAGGTCCCTTCCAACCCAAACTACTCTGATTCCACAATTCAAGAGTGAAGATGGGGGCCCAAAGAAGACCAACAAAAATGTGTCTCAAGTCAGTCAATGGGATTTCTCTCTCTGCTGTAGAGATGAGATATTACAGAAACTGTAGGTGTTTTACACTGTCGTGGTTGAGGTGGGGAAGGAGAGGAGGGAGCAGTCCTTCATGGCTCTTGTCTGAGCCAAGTTGGGTGGGAGCAGGCAGAGAGGAGGCTGTGTGTGAGCAGGAAACTCACTGCCAAAGGGCCTCGTGAAAGCAGAAGTCTCAATGGACTGAAAAATCAATGAAGGACAGATAAGTTCTTGTTAAAAATGATGGCCTGGATGCAACCTCTGGATCAGGAGATCTTTAACAGATGCACAGAGTGTAAGAGAGCAAAAGACTGTGAGACTGTTTCACTGATTTTTCTCCCTCCCCTCCCAGCACGTTGTTTTTTGGTGGGTGGCCCCTGTTTCTCGTTACTCCTGAAGAACAGAGAAGGGAGCCAGAGCTTTGCTTTTGTAAGAGCTGTTCTTATACTTCAAAATCAGTGAGGAAACGAAGCTATTTAACAAAAATTTGAGCATGTTAATTTGCTGGGAGTCACTACAGTGTTTCTGGATATTTTTTTCACTTTGTGTGCTGGGTCCCAGTCAGTTGGATGCCTGACTACACACCTACTGACTCGGCTTTGGCATTTCAATGTGAGTAGCAGGGACACCTCGGGCTGGGAGCTCTCACCAGGCTGAAGAGGAGGCAAAGTACTAAAATCTCTCTTGTATGCACAAACTGTGATGCAGAGCAGGGCTGACAGTTGTGACTGCATCGGCAACAGCCAGTTGGTATTTGGGAGATGAAGAAATCAGTTTTACGTTTTGCTAGATGACTGTACTGTAATCCAGCAGTGCCTCCTGGCAGGGAAAGGAGTAATGCAAAGCAATCCAGCGTGGAAGAGCAGTTGGAGAGCTGTCAGAAGCTGAGTAGCTTGGAAAGCTTCCACCTGAGTGTGGGAGCGAGTGATGGCAGCGGCGGAGCCGTCCCTGCCCCGAGGAGGAGCCGCCAATCTCCTCACCAGCACTGCGGCTCCATCGCTGCAGGAAGGCTCCGAGAGGCTTTTCTAAGCAAATAGTGAGAGATTCCCCCTTCTGGGGGCTGTTTTCCAGCTGCCGGAGCCCCTGTGAGCTCAGTGGCAGCAGCCCTGGGCTCCTGCGGGGCTGCCCGGGGGGGCCTGGAGCCCTCTGAGGCTACGGGAGAGCTGTGGGGGCAAACAAGCCAGCAATGGCTGGGTTCTTTCAAAGACAGTATTTCCAGAGGGCTTTGGATGCATGGCACTGGGTTTTATTCCGGTTTTTAGATGTTGGATATACTTATCGATCTCACTGATGTTTCCAGCTCTCCTTCCTCTCCCTGCCCCCAGCATCGTCCCCCCTTCAAATTCCTCTACGTGTCACTGCTGGAAGTGGCTTGGGATGAGAATTTCCCTTCCAAGCTGCACAGGACTGATGAGCTGGGTTCGCTGAACTCACCACGTCAGCCGGCCCTCAAGGGGTTAGAAAGCAGAGGTGGACTGAAAAAGTTGTGGCTCTGCCACTTGATGTTTAGCTTGGCACTGCCTTCATCCCTGACGACTGCTCATGTTGCCTGGGGCCACCTACTATAAGGATGAGCAGACAAACCTGGTATGTGCTTAAACCTGGAAATATTAATTAATTAACCATCAAACTAAGTTATGTATGTGGTAGATTCCTCATAAATTAAGCTTTCCATCAAGATTGATGCATGCATTCCTGCTTGTGCACGCTCTCTCCTGGAAGCTGTCTCCTGAATGCAAGGATCACTCACTGGACAAGGAAGGCACTTGTGTAAGGAGCATCTTCCAGGGCCTTTCTTTTTATTATCTGTGCCATTTGTGAGGATACCACACCAAAAATGCCATTAATGCATTTGCTGCTGGTTAGGCCAGCAGGTAGCATCCTCCGAGGTGCAACTGAAATTGCTAAGGGCTGTCTCTTCCCTCTCTGCCTTAGGGATGTGTGAGACTCTCCTTTGTTCTTCCTTCACCCAGCACTGGCCATATCTGCCTTCTGCCTTGTCAGCATTTTCTGCTTGTGAATCACTGCATGGACTTTGCTCTGTTAGCAGTGCATCTCTTTATTTAAAGGAGCTCTTCAGTGTGTATGTGACATAAATCAGCTGAGAACTTGCTGGCAGTAAGTGCAGAGGGGGAGGAAGAGAATGGTTGGAGCCCTTCATTCAGCTCTGCTTGGGAAAACCTTGTTCCTGCTCTCAGAGGAGTCTTTTGCTGGTCTCTGCCTTCATTCACCCTCTGAGCACACACAAGTGCTGTGAGCTGCAGCTTCTCTCCATGGGGTGAGGGACTCTGCTTGCTGCTGACAGTGTCCCCCCCCCAAAAAAAGTCCCAGGATAGCAGTGGGGGCAGCCACAGCTGGTCTGTGCTGGTACTGATATAATCCCTCTGGACTGTGTCCGTGCAACACAAGTGTGAGATGTGAGGTATTTAGGGAGACACCTGTTCCTGGCACAGCCTGGGCACTGCTATGCCTTGGGAATGCAAGGGTTTGGAGAAGCAGGAGATTCCCATTTCATCCATGGGAGGGTTTTGTTTTCTTTCTCCCTGGTTCTACATTATTTTATACTCTCCCAAGGTTATAGGATCCCAGGAGCGGGCGTTGTGGCACAGTTTCAAAGACCGGGCACATCTTTGTGTTGGAACTTTTTTTACCTCAGCGTGTGATTGCAGAGCCATCAGCAGCAGAGAACAGCTTCTGGGCTGAGTGATGGTTTGGGTGTAACTGCTCCTGAGAAAGGGAAGGGAATTCAGAGAATGTCATCTATGTGTGGGGCTGGGTGTTTCAGTCCTTTGGGTAGTTCAGTTTCTAAGTTGTGTTTACCTGTACTTTTATTATAAGTCTCCTCTCTTGCAATTTGGGGCAGTAAATGACACAGAAGTGGTACCACTGTACCAAATTTTGTATCAAAATGTTTTGTGCCTTCCATCTGAAATGTGAATGCCTTTCCTTTCCATCTGCCCCATCGGCCCCCTATGGCTACTTTCCATAAATACAAAAAACCAAATGCAGAATCTCATAGTTGTGCCCTATAAAGAAATTAACTTGCTTGTAATTTTGTCTCTTTTTAAAGTAATCTGACCCATTCTGCAGAAGATAATTTTTTCAGCCACTGGAATGGGGATATATTAAGATGGAGTAAAACAAAATGCAGGGTCTGCCTTGTTTCTGTCTTGTTCTTCAAGTGGAATGAAAGTTGTCTTTCACACTTCTTTTTTTGCTGTCAATGTGAAATCTCTCAGTTCACCCTGGTCTCACTCCACACGCCCCTTCTTTTCATGGATTCCTGCTCTTGGGTGAGGTTCTAGGTGTTTGCTATTTTGGGACAGTGACCACAGCTAGGGCCAGGATTTCTCCTGCACCTGATACATGGTTGTGTGAGAAGAGCAGAGACTGGACAGCCTTTCTCTCCCGTGTTTGTTTTAAACAGAGTTGGCTAATAAATGCACCATATGCCAATTGTTTGTAGAACTAATAATGGCTGGTGGAAATAAGGAAGAGAGTGAGAGGCATGTTTTACTCAGGGACCTCATTGGTTTGGGTGTTTAGGTATTACAGGGGGGGAAATACCCCCTTCTGTACTTGTCATCCCTAATTCTCAGCTCTGAACTCCCAGGGGATGAACCCAAATAACAAGTCCCTGAAGGGAAAAGAGATTCTCCTTCTCAGAACTGAAATGTTGGCAGGGAAATGGAGCCCAGGCAGTCACACTCCTCAGCTCCAGCTTGCCTGGGCCATGCTGTAGGCTCCCTTTCTATACCTTTGCTCAGACTCTAATCTTGTTAATCCTTACCTGAGAGATGGCTTCAGTGTGGCAAGAGCCTCCTGAGCTGCATGGCTGAGCAGAGGTACTGACCCACCATCCCCCTGAGCCCCTGCACAGGCGTTCAGACTTTGACCAGCCCCAAAACTGACTTTTCCTTCCTTGTGGGCAGACACATTTTCGTGCATGTGGATGTGAAGCTACCTTTGATGATGAGACTAGGAAGCAGGATATCTGCCTGTGAGAGAAGCATCTTCCTGGCCTGATTGTGGTGCCTCCCAGGCTGCCTTTGTCCATCTGCACAGCCTTGGGGTCACTGCCCTTGCTTGCTGGCATGGATGAGCCTCTCCCAGTGCTGCCTTCTTCCAGAGTTAATCCATTTCCAACCAAAACCTGAAAGAGATTTGTTCTGGAGGATCCCCTGGGGGGAGTGGGGGTGGTGGTGGTTTGGTTTAGTGTTTTTTTGTTGTTGTTGTTCCATAACTGCACCCTGCAAAATGTCCTGGCTGGAGTTGTTTCCAAATACTGGCATCTCTAGGGAAGAGGTTATAAATTGCTCATTTAAAGCCTGCAACAGGATAATTAACTAACCAGTTTGATGTAAATGGCTTAATGGGGCTTTACTAGCCCCTTTGAACTTAAAGTAGCACTAAAAAGTAAACTGTAAATACCTTCAAGGAGAGCACTGGGTTGAATGTGGGCTGCTTGGTTGTGAGGAGCCAGCCTGCTCTCCTGCCAAGGTGCTGGGGGCTTGTGTGACAGCAAACGTGGCAGGGGCAGAGGGGACAAGCCTCTGGGGATGGCTCTGCAGACACTCTCCTTCTTCAGGAAGTGCCTGAGCTCTGATACATGAGGCTTCAAACCTGCCCTGCCTGCTTTGGAAATCTGAAATCACAACCTCACTTGAAATGCAACTGTAATGAATTTCATCAGGATTGAAGGAAAAAAACAAACAAACCCAAGAACCCCGAGGGGGAGGCAGAGCCACCGTCCACCCTCATTTTCTCGGATTCACATTTGCATTAAAGTCTTTTGGCAAGTCCAGGCAGAAACACTTCCTACACTGCTTCAGAGACCTTGTTACCAGTGATGTGCTGAGTGGGTGCACTGCAGCCCTGCAGCACATTCCAGTTTCTCCTCTCTTTTGGGGGCTTTGGGAGAAACTCTGAACCTTCGTTCTCACTGGGCTGTCACAAAATTCCAAGGGAGGAAGTCAGCAACTATTAAGTATCTAGAAATGAAGGTGATTACAAAGTGGAAGCATCTCATCTAGATAGGCATTGATCACACACCTCACTCTGCAAGCTGGGGTGTAGGAGAGGATCAGGCCCAAAGGCAGGAAGGAGTATTATCTTCTCTTTGGATTTTTTGGGGTTTGGATTTTTTTTTCTTCTGGCTGGGAAAAGAATATACTGCTCCATCCTAAATTAAAGACGCAGTTCTGACAGAGGATTCAGTCCTGCACCATCACTCACTAAGAGGTATCCTCTAGAAGAAGAGGCAGTAACATGGCACTTCTCTGCTGCTCCATGTTGGCACCATGGCTCTACCTGCTCCCTGTGTGTGGGTGGAAACACAGCAGAGGATTATGTGGGGTTAGTTGTGTTGGCAGGATGTGTCAGAGGAGCTTGCCCAGCTGCTGTGCTACGCTGTGGCTGTTAACTCTTGCTGTTTATGAGCACCAGCCTACCTCATCTACTTATGCAAAATCCAGGCACTATAAGAGCAGAAGAGCTCTGAATGCAGGCAGAGCTGCTGGCTGGAGGCTCCCTTCAAGGAAGCCAGAACACCTCAGCATCCAGCTTTGATATCTTGGCATCTGACTGGGAAATGCAAACACTCGATTTTAATTCATTGTTCCCACCCAGATGCAAAGGGAACTTGTGTTGTTGTGTTGCAGCTGCTGCTTTACCTCCCCGTACCAGTGAAGGGTCTTCCAGACCTTTTATGCCCAGGCTTTTGTATGGGTTTCTCTCACGGGGAGGTAAAAGGTCATTAATGTCTGTGTGCAGCAGAGGAAAATTCTGGGATGAGGTTGTTTTTTTTTAGAAAAATTTTTTTCTCTCTAATTCCCCCCTACAACAAACACTTATTACATTCAATTTAAAACAAAAAAGGTGTTAAAGAAAAAATTAAATTCTAATAATCACCCATTCTTTCACAAGAAAGACAATAAGAGTTGGGGTTCCTCTCTGAAATCCTGGTGTGATAAATGTCTTCTAATAACTGTAATTTATAACAAAAGCTTTATAAAACAAAAAATATATATGAAGAAAGATAGCACGACTAAAAACATCTGCTGTGCCCTCCATCCTACTGAAAGGCCCAAACTCACGGGGATTTTTGAGCACCTCAAGGAAGTTGAGCACAGCTGAAGCTCTGCAGATCTCTGTGGTCCAGGCTTTTCTTGGGGGAAGCAGTAACATTTGTCAAGGCAGAATTTATTCTCTCAGCAATTTCACTATTTGTTATGAATAACTCTTTTTTTTAAAAAAACAAAACAAACCCCACAAACCACAAAGCAGAATAATCACCTTTCCAATGCAGCTTTTGTTCTCAAAGCTGCCAAACCCGACATGTGTTTGATCTGGTGGCTCAAGAAGAAGAGGGAGAATGTAAGGAGTGATCCCAGCAGTCCCTCTGGCCACGCTGGAGAAGGAGAAGGTGACGCCTCATGGCACTTTCCTGACCTTTGGGCTGTTTTTAGAAACATGAAAAATTTAATTGGCTTTTTTTTTTTTTTCCCCTGGCTGTTGCAAGTAATACAAAGTTGTGTGAAAATTATAACATCATGAAGACAGATTTTAGTGTTGTGTCTGTGCAGGTTTTGGGTGTGTTTGCTCAATTGCCTCCTTGGAGAGCAGCTGGGAAACACGAGCCCTTACCCAACATGTCAAAACCAACTCTTTCAAAGGATACAGTAGCTGTGCCAAAGCACCTTGTGTATTTGTAAGCAAACACATACAACTGGGACCATTTCTGCCTGGGCTAGCATTCTTGCATGCAGCTGGCTGTATTAAATCAATTTGATGAATTACCATATACTTCTAATTTTTCTACAGGCTATTTCTTGCCTGCACAAGATCACATGGGCTGTTACTTTGCAGACACTGTTACAGGAGTGTTCTGGAATGGGTCTGTGTCTGCAGTGACTGGTTCTGGAAGGGCCTGGGGATTCAGGCCCATTCAGAAACATAGAATGGTTTGGGCTGGAGGGGACCTTCAAGATCATCTAGTTCCAACCCCTCTGCCATGGGCAGGGACACCTCCCACTACACCAGGTTGCTCAGTGCCTCATCCAGCCTGGCCTGAAACACCTCCAGGGATTGAGGGGACATCCACAACTTCTCTGGGCAACCTCTTCCAGTGTCTCACCACCCTCACAGCAAAGAATTTCTTTCTTCTCTCCAGCCTCAATCTCCCCTCTTCCAATTTGCATCCATTCCTCCTAGTCCTGCTATCTTGGACCTTATTCAAAAGTCCTACCCCAGCCTTTCTGTAGCCCCCTTCAGGCATTGAGAAGCTCCTCTGAGGTCCCTCCTGAGCCTTCACTTCTCTAGGCTGAACAACCCCAACTGCTTCAGCCTGTCATTGTCAGCTCCACACTGAGGTAGCAGGGAACAAAAGTGTGTGAAAGCCATGTCAGTGTCCATGATGGAGGATACTTTACAACAAGAAGGATGCTACTTTTTGAGGTGGAGGATACTTTACAACAGAAGACTGCTACTTTTTTAGGTTCTTTGCAGGAGTTGACAGTTGTTTGGGTTTGGATTTTCACACAGTTTTCCTGCTATTGAACCATGTTCTTTGAGTGAGGTGCCTCCCGAGAAAATGTCACCCTACATACACTGAGCTGCTGGTGAGAGATGGCTGGATGGCATTAGAACATCCTTTTGGCTGATGAAGCACATCTCTTACCAGGCTCTTGAGCTTCAGGGTGTGCCTGTTGTAGAGCACTTGTACTGCAGCAAAACATCATGGTTTATTCAGCCCTTCTGTGTGTGGCTGAATCCTGTGGAGCCAAGGGGCAGGGCAGGTGTTTGGGAATGCACAGAGCCAAGGCAGAGAGGTTCCTGTCCAAGCACAGCCTCACTAAACATTTTTGCAGCCTCTGTGAGTCTCCTGATGCTGCTGCATTAGTGGGCTCTGCTGGCATTGATAATGACATAAGAATTTTATTTTTTATCTTCCAGTGTTAGTTGTGGCTGTTAGCAAAGTTTGTACAAGTATTATTCCTTTGTCCACATTCTGATCCTATTACTACAGCTATCAAACTACTGACTTATTTCATCTGGGTAATGGAGGTTTCAGTCTCTAGTGTGGGCTGGTTTTTTTTTTTTTGTTTTAAACTCTTGCTCAAGCTTTTAAATATGTGAATTTTCATGTGAGTGCATATGAATCCTGCCAGCCCAGCCTCAATGTTGCAGGAGGTGTGGCCACATTTGTGTTTTTGCTGCTCTCTGGCACAGACACCTGGTACACCCCTGTCTCCTCATGCTTCCAGCACTGTCACAACTTCACCCCTCGCTCCTGTTCCTCTGGTACCTCCTGTTTTTCCTAAGGTGCTCTTCTATAAATAGAACCTGCTCCAGCTTTTCACTCCCCCACACCCATCTTGAGGAGAATAATTATCAGTGAGATGGCTTTAGTAGTGCTGGAGGAAGGAGGTTGATCCATTCTGCCTTGCTCTTTGGGGCCTTTTTTTGTGACAGGAAATAAATACACAAATTGCTTAGCAATTTCCTTTAGTGGCAAATGTAAAGCAAGTAAATAAAAGCAAAGCACATTTCCCAAATAATCCCTTAAAGTAAAACCAGATTGGTGCATAAGAATAAGCCCAGTCAGAACGAGCAGTCTGCCTGCAGGATTCCCACCCAGAGCTTGGAATGAGGTGGGAAGGATGGTTCTGTTTTAGGTTTTGCAGCCACTTCTTTACTTGACTTTGACAATTATTTATTACTCCTAACATTGTCCTTTATAAACTTACACAGTGCTTTATGAAGTAATACATGTTTCCTATTTCGAAGGTCTTATAATCTTGTTGGCTGATAAGGGGTGCAGGTTATCCCTTGGATGTTCATAAATAGCATTAGCACTAAGAGTTTTATTGGTGCTGCTTTTCAAGCCTCTGGCTCTTCCTTTTTCTTAACAACACTGTCCCAGCCAAGTGCCCAAATGAGAAGGTTTTAACACCTTGATTTCCAAGGCTGGAACAGTGTGGGCATTCTTTTCTTCTGCTTGTTGTGAGTGAGCAAGACCCAGGCAGAGTTTAACCCATCACCTTTTCCTCTCTCTGTGGGATCTGGAGGTTGGGTGATGGCAGCAGAGAGCAAGAGTTTGTGTACGTGTGTGCAGTGTGCTCCTGCTTTAAATAAACAAACAATGGAACAGCAAGCTCAACAGCCACTCAGTGCTGCTGATTTGGGAGAGTGCTGTGGTGCCTCCTGGCAGTGGGGATGGAGGAGAAGCTGAACATGGATGGAGGAGAAGCCAAGCAGATGCTGGTTCTTTTGCACTGAGGTGTTGTATTGGTATGAATTCCTTGCAGCGGCCCTGTCCTGAGGGGCTTCCAGATTAGAGATGAAAGCACATGCACAGGCTGTCAGTCCACTTTTCAAGACCAAGTCTAGGGCCCAAGTACCTTCCTCTCTGCTCTGCTCCTCCCCTTCCACTTTTATAGATGAAGAGATGCTTTCAGTCTTGACTCATGACAAGAGCCTGTAATTGTGTGTTTGTGACAAGAAGTTAAGGAGAGCTGTTGCTGCATCTGTAGGTAGAGATGAGAGAAGGGTTTGGTCTGCTACTGTCCTGCAGCCCCCAGCATGGAGCTGGATGTCTCTATTGCAGCAGTGGTTTGTAGGCAGGTGCTCCTGTCCAGAAACATTTGCTGAGTCCATACAGAAAATAAATACCCCAACTGAGGAAATCTTTATCAAATGCTCTCCCATTTCTCCCAGTCCTCTGAGGCCTTGTTTGCTCAGACAGACACAGTAAGGGAGGGCTCTGAGACACATCCCTCTGCACCAGGAGATCCCTCCCCACAGCAAGAGGCTCTGGAATTGCTGCATTTCCCAGCTTGTGCCTGTGTGACTCAGCCCTGGAGCACTAACACCACCTTGGCTGGAACAGGGTCATAATGGTCCTTCTCCAAGTCTTGTGCCCTTGCCCCTGGAGCAGCTCTTGTCATGAAGCTGCCATGCTTTGCAACCCCTCCATGGCCTGAAGGACAGGGCATAAGGACCAGGAGCATCTTCTCAGTCCATGTAGTTCAGACTGTTGATCCTGCCTAACTCTCCAGGATTAGCTGGGAGGCAGCAACAAGCCATTTGTCATGTCCTGAATTCTTGCATTGTAAATGGAGAATTCTGTACATCAGGGCTCAAAGGTAGCTGGGAAACAGAAGCCTTTTGCATTCCAAAGTGGCCTCACCTGGTGGATGGGTAGAGGGAATCCTTCACCTTGTGTGGGTCAGGCTACCCCACTGAATGTAGGGTATTTGGGTGCAATAATGAGTTGTTAGATCAGCAGGGGACAGCAGGACTGCAGTAGAGCCCAGCACCCATTGCTGCTCACTATTTCCTCATGCTTGATTTGGTTTGTGCTGCTCCTGTGTTCCTCACATCAACCCTGCTCTGCAGATATGCAGGAATTTTTACTGCCTGGCTCTGCTTGACAAGATCTGCCACATCCATGGTGCTCCATTTCAGCTCTCACTATAAGGTTTGGGTAGTCAGCAGTGAAAACAAATGTGCACTATACAAGGGACTGGCAGTAAAGCCTCTTTTCTGAGTGCAGTGTGAGGCTGTAGGATCCACTGCTCACGGTAGGAATCAGCTTTGCTTGAGGCACTTCTCTGCTGCTCTTTGCCCTAGGGGGGAAACATGACTATGGAGCTGAGCTGCTTCCTTCACAGCAGCAAAATAAAATAAGCAAATTGCTGTGATCTGGTTGTGAATCTGCACCTGAGCTGCCATCCCAGAGACACCTTTCTGCTGCATTCAGCCTTTCTCAAGCCGAGTGTCACTGGCACTGCTGGGTGTTGGGCAGAGACCCCATGCCAGCAGATGCAGCTCCTCTGCAGCCTGGAGGGTGCAATCTCTTGGAGAGTGGGAGCTCCAAACCCCTGGGGCTGAAAGTTCCATGCTGTTGGGTTGGCCTGTCCATGTTGGCAGTGGTCCCTTCAGACTAGGGCAGTTCTTGGCTCAGCACAGCCCAGGTCAGTAGGCAAATGTCTACATTTAACTTCTTTGTAGTTTTGACAAAATCCAAGGATCTTCAGCCTGTGTCAGTCAAAACAGGGATCTGTTACAGAACTGGGGTGGGAATGATGGGGATGCTGTCCTGAGCCTGAGTCCCACAGATGTCCAGGAAGAATGAAGAACTGTCTCCTTACATTCAGTGTCCTTTTCATGAAGACACTTTCTATTTCCCAGGCCTCCTTAGGTTCTCTCTGATCCAACAACATTAATCATTGTAAATCTTTTTCATTTGCCCTTGTAACTTTTAAGGATGAAATGCCAATCAGCATTCCTCTCTCGCCAGTCGCAGAGCTGGAGATGTGCAAGCAGCAGTGAGACATGAGCTGAGCACAAGTTTCACTTTGCCAAGAGGATCTAAAATCACTGTAGGGCTGCAGGATTATTTGTGTGAGTTTTTTGTCTGGTTTGGTTTGTTTCCACTGGAGCAACTTCACCACTTGTAGAGAGGAACCTGTGTTATGCATCTACCCTAAGGTGTCCTCCTTGATAATCCTGCCAGAGCTTATCAGAGGGAAGGAGAAGAGGCTCTGCAGGGGACAGGGGTACCCTCTGCTTGACCAGCTGAGCCTATCTGTGGGATGCACCTTTCCCTGACATGGGGAAGATTGCTTTTTCCTTTGGCCAGGTGTAGTTTTGCAACTCTCATACCAGCTACAGTTCATCATGGATCAGCTTGATCTCCAGCCTCCAAGAACATAGATTAAATTACAAGAAGTATCACTTTGAACAGGAGAGAGTGTACAATATTTTTCTAACAAAAGCCACAGGACCCGCCCTGGCTCTGTGCTCTACAAGAGCAGGATTTCAAAGTGTTTGAAAGGGGGACAGGGAAATGGGGATAAACACGCTGCATCAGCATTTCAGTGTTTCTTCCTTGCCTGGATGGTGTGAGGGAGAAGACCAAGGCACCAGGTTTCTCTCACTGTAGAGGAATTTCTAAGTGCTGATGTTTAGGTGCCTGAGTGTGTGTGCAGGAGGAAGCTGGTGCAAGCCCTGCTCTTGGCCTGACATGGGCTGGTCCCACTGCAGCTCAGAGCAAAGGTGGCCACTGAGGGTCTTGCAGAGGTCTCCTGCTCTGCTTCTGCCTCAGCCCAGCAGCTGTGGGGAAGGGGTGGAGGGGAGGTTGTTGTAGCACTTGCATATTTAAGGCAGGCGGCCGTTTTAAAATGTACCTTTCAATTTTGATTGCAGTTTTTTAATTGCATTTAACAGCGTCCCTGCTGGTTCTCCATTCTGCATCTGTGCAGCCACGTTCTATTGATGGCCTGTTGTGATTTCAATGGAACATCATGGGATGTCCCTGGCACGTCGGGCAGCACTGGATGGAGGTGCCTTTAGCCCAATGTACCTGGCATGGTAAGCGGCAACCAAGTGGTTAATCTGCATTCTACTGCTTGTAGTCTCAGCTTGTGTAGCGAGGTGTTCCTGCTCTGCTGCAGCCTTGCACTAACTAGAAATCACTTTGCTCTCCTCATGCTGGTGCTTCCATGCACACGGGGCCCCTACATTTTTGACACACGCAGGTGCCCCTTCTCTGAGCTGTTTGCCATGCAGGAGAGAAGGGCCTGCCCATGGTGGGCTCTCCTTGGTACTCCAGAACAGGAAAGAGAAGGGACTGGGAAATCATCTGACTCTTTTTCTTCTCTCCTTTTTGGGCCAGGAGCTGGAGCAGTTGAGCACGTGGCACCCATGTACCCAAGGTGCAGATGTTTCTGCACAGAGGTACCCAGCCAGTACTTGTGTCCATAAGCAAAGCCAAACCATTTCTGTGGGAATCCTGCAAGAGCTGCTTCAGGGAGGGCAGTTCTGCCTGGCACTAATTGGAACAGAACAAACTAAACAAGGGCCACTTTTAAGTTTGCTGATGTGATATCCTCTGCAAAACGTCCCTCCATTCTCCTTCTCCTTTCCATGTCCAGACTGCACATCAGCTGCACATCCTGCTCTGTCCTGCATGCCACGTTTTCCTCCCTCCCCAGCCCTGCAGACCTCTCCCTTAGTAATCTGACTTGGTCTTAGCAATGTTGAAGTGAGAGGTATGCCCCTGAGAGAAACACAGGTGCTGCATCCCATTTTCTGCTCCAGGTGACCTCACAGAGCTTTTGTGCTCCACTGCCAATGATGAAAATGCATGTTCTTGCCTCTGCTTCCAAGAGTTGCTGTGTGTCTGCTGACAGGGGCTGGGGACAGGCAGCCAATGGGCTGACACAGCTCCTGCTTTGCTCTCTCTGCTGCTGCTCTGCAATGTCTGAGTCTTGTCTACAGAGCTCAATGACTCTGCTCCCTGTATCCCCACACTGTACAGTGCCAGCTGCAGCTCCTGGGGGGAAGGTTAGTGGCCATTAAAGTCTGCTGATATCTTGGGCAAGTCCTGGAAATAGATTCTGCTGGAATGTGGCAAAAGGAGGACCAGATGAGGCAGTGAGCAGCAGAAAAACTCTCTTACCAGTTAGGGCTTCGAGTGCTTTAAAAAAGTTAGTTTGTCTGAAACCAGGGCTGCAGAATCATCTTTTTCAGTTTCACCTGAATCCAGTAGCAACTGGACACGGCATTTGTGATGTCAGAAGTAAATTGGTGGGAGTGAGCAACACAGGAAACAGCTGCTTTAATTCTGCCTTGTTCTTCCCCACGCTCACTGCTGCAGAGTCTGCTCAGTGCAGCACACCTCCTCGGGGAGATGGAGAAAGAAGCAAGCTGGCCTCTGTCTTCTCCTGGGTACAGTACAACACGCCTTAACAGCATCTGATTTGATACATCACATCTCATCTATTTGTTGGTTTTTATCAGCAGAACTGTTAGTTCACTGTTCAGGGGCTAGGTGTGGAGCTTTCTCATCCCCCCACAAATCCTCTGTGTGAAATGAGCAAGTCCCTCAATCTGGTTTTGATTGATTCTTTGCTTCACTAATGTTGCTTCTTAAAAGGTAAATAATATTCATGTGCTGCAATCTAGAGATGAAACTAAACAGCCTCTCCTGACAGAGTTTTCTAAGTTAACACAGTTACTTTTAGGCAGAGACCTAGCAATACTAAGGAGAATGAAGTATGTAGTGAATATGTAGTTACTGTACTATTTAAGGGGATGAAGGAATTCCTCTTCTCCTGTACTTTGGCAATCTAATTTTCTGTGATGTCCAGAGACTCTGTGGAAATTGAGAGAAAAACCCCAGCTTTTCCTGCTTTGTAGTGAGAGCAGCTCGTGTACTCTGCACCATCTGCCCAGAGGAGCTTGGTGAGCCTCAGGCTCTGCAGCTCTCAGGTGATGTTGCTCATGAAGACGCTGTTGGCTCTCAGCTTGCCAAGCTTTGTTTGCTGTGTGGCATCTGCTTGCAGCATTACTGTGTTCTGTGATTTGTGCCCTGTATTTTTCATGTCTTTCTGCATGTGTCTCAGTGTCATGGATACGGTGGAGGCAGTGAGGATCCTCAGGCTTGCTTCATTCCCTACTTGCATCAGAATGTTTGAGCAGGTTCATTGCTTTTGATAACTGTGTGTCCTGAATGAATAGGAATCAACCTGCATCTGAAAAAAGACCATCTCTACTGCTATTTGTCCAAAGCCTTTTGTGGTGATGTTATACAATGTTCAGGGTTTGTTAGGAGCCAAGCCCTTCAATGTAATGGACAGCGAGGTCTTCATCAGGCTGCATCTGCTGCTTGGTTTGGGAAGATGTGCTAACTGTGAGACTGGATTTAATCACATCATTGCCTTTGGCCCCATGTTCTCAGACAGAAAAGAGATCTTAGAGATGCCCCAGATTAAGGAATAATGCCCATTTCTCTTTGGATAACAAGTTTTCCATCACACCTCTCTCTTCCCCACATCTGAAATCATTATTGCTAAAGAAGAGTTTGCATCTGGTCAGCTATGGAAAATACCCAGCAGGGGTTTAGCTTTGTTCAGGACTGCACAAGACACTAAAGCTGGGGCTGTGCTGTAAAACTTTAGGCAATAAAGGTACGTGGTTCAGAGATGTGTTCTCTGACCCCTGTGGCTGTACTGGGAAAAGCCTTCAGTGGGCAATTCTGGAAAAGTTTACACATGGGGCTCTAAACCTGGCCAAGGCTTTGCTGCCCTGTCCCAAATCATCCACTCCCAGGTTGCCAAATCCACGTTAGACTTCAACCAACAAATTCAGATTTGATGGGCAGTTGTACAGTGCTTAAACCTGACCACTGCTTTTTAAAATCCCTCATTTTTCTGTCCTACTGAACATGAATACTTCTGTAAAATTTGACATGTAAGATAAGCAGAGGTAATTTAAAGAACTTATACTATGCTAATTTCTATGCTGTAGAACACACTGAGGTTTAATAACAACATTATCTTCCTGATGAAGGTCAGTAGAAAGCAGAACTATAATTCTGCCTCTGTTTCCAAGGCTTTCCCTGCAAGCTCATTATTTGGTTAAAAATATAATAATATTCCCATTAGTAGCAGCAAGCCTTGACTCTTTGCAGAGGCTTAGATGAATTCTGCTTCAAGTATTACTTCAATTGGAAATAAGTTTGCTTTTACTCAGTAACAGACTTTAAAAATTACTATTGTCTGCTTAGGCAAAAAATATTGTCTGTGCTGTTTCTTTTCCTTGCCCTTATTTGTCCTTTATGGAACACTTAAAAATCATATGCAGGGATTTTGTGTCATTACATGCATGGAAAAGCAGCGTTGTGTTTGCAGAAGAACTGAGCAGCAGTAGCTGCCTCTTGCTATTCTAGAGCAGGATGCATTTCTGTACATAAATGCTGTGTTATGTTGCAAACCATGGTTTTTGTCCTTCCCTATCGATGTATCTCAGTGACCCAGAAGTAAGTGCTTTTACTGGCCTGGTGAGATAAAAGTGGGTATTTGGTGCCTCTGTGCTGTTGCTTCTTCCTCTTAATCAGCAGTTCTGGAAGCAAGGCACTAGAAGCAGACACACTGCCTGCCTGCTGCAGCTCTCATGTACCTAATTACAGCTAAATTTGCTTTTAAATTGCTCAGCCCTATTGGCTGCTGCTAATCCCTGTCTCTGGCATATTTTTGTGATGCTGCAGGTTGAGTTTGAGAAACAGATACACTATAGATGGAGAAGAAGTAAGTGGGCAGCACCATGGCACTAAGCCTGGACATCCTCCTTCACCTGTCACCCTTTCTACAGCCGTGGGGAACTCACCATCTCCTTGGGTTCCCATCCACAGCTGAGAGGATACAGAGCAGAAAAGCTGAGAGGCCACTTTAGCCATAGGTGCTGCTGATAAGCCACTGGGATTTTGTAGATAGTGAATTTGGTGCTGGCACCAAATTCCAGGAGCAACTAAATTCTACCAAAGGCATAACTGAGTAGGGGCTGAGCAGCTGATGGGGTGAAACACACATCCTGGGGAAGAAGGGAGGCACCTGCCTCTCCAGGAAAAAAAAAAGTTTAAAATTCTTGGATTTCTGAATGCAGCCCCAGATTTGAATTCAATTTTCTTTAGGTATTGTGGTATCTACCAAATATGCAACTGCAATTAGTTCTGGTACACCTTAAACTAGGTATTCCATACAGTCCCTACTCCTAAACTAAAATCCTTAGCAAACACTGGTTTTGAAAGACATGAATTACACTGAGTTAAGCACAATTCTCTTTTCCCAGTACTTCAGGGGGTAGAGACTGTGACTTGAGATCAGTTACTTGATGCTATCAGGTTAAACAAAAATCCTTCCATGCTAAAAGCAGAGCAGAATTAACTTAAGAAAGCAGGCTGGAGTTGAAGACAGACTGTGGCATTTGGCTACCTCAGCATTGTCAGTTTTGGCCAGTTTAGGGCTGATTCATGTCATTGCCAGAGGGGTGGTTTTTAAAGCAGCCTTTCATAGTCTTAAGGAGATTTCCCATTCACACCTTAGTGTGGTTAATTCTGTCTTCAGTGGATGCAGTTGCTTCATGTCATTTTCTCAACCCCAGAGCTGTTGGATGTTGTAAGGTTTCAACCTGTAAGAGCCAAGAAACAAACCACATGTTAAAGCGTGGAAGCTGCAGCTTATGCCAATTATTCCCATGCTCAGGTACACAAATGGCAGTGAAGGAGACGATCTTTTTTTCCTCCTTTATTTTCTAGTTTCTCATTTTCCCTTCAGATTTCTGTCGTGATTGGGAAATGGCTTTCCCTTGTACCTAACTACTGTTTTCCTGCTGGCTTCTTCTGCGTAGCCTTTTCAGCCAACAAAGTTTCCTTTTGTAAGAGGATACTTACAAATATGATTTTTGAAAGACTTAGTCTAAGACTTAGTCTAAGAATGTTTCTGTATTGCAGGCAGGATCACAGCTTGCAGGGCTGAAGGAACCCAGAGCTCCTTAGGGTCAAGCTGAACACAGCCCACAGCACCTCTGATGGCACAGCTGGAGTGGAACCAGCAGGGTCACTTCTCTCATTCTCCTGTTTTGCAGGTGGTAAGGTGAAGGTGAAAGGAAGAGAAGGTGGAGATGGAACTGCCAAATCATGCCAAACAACTGCTACTGCAGCTGAACCAGCAACGAGCCAAAGGTTTCCTCTGTGACGTGATCATTGTGGTAGAAAATGCCCTGTTTCGTGCCCATAAGAATATCCTGGCAGCCAGTAGCATGTATTTCAAATCCCTCGTCCTGCACGACAACCTGATTAACCTGGACACAGACATGGTGAACCCCACCGTGTTCCGGCAGATCTTGGACTTTATTTATACTGGTAAGCTCTTAACGACCGACCAGCCCGGTGAACAGAACTTTAACGCTCTCCTCACCGCAGCAAGCTACCTCCAACTGCACGACCTGGCAGCTCTCTGCAGAAAGAAGCTGAAGAGGAACAGCAAGTCCTTCGGTGGGAAGGCCGGTGGCCTCGGCGTGGCGAGATCTGCTAGGAGCCAGAGACTTTCCTCCGCTTCCGTCATCCAAGCTCGCTATTCAGGGTCAAACGAGGGGCTGAAGGGCTCGCACTCAAAGGAGCTGTCAAAGGGAAAGCTCTCCGACGACGAGGTCTTCATCAGCAGCTCCAACCAAGAGAACTGTCATTCCTTAAGCAGGGGAGCCAGCAACAATGGCGGTGGGGGCAGCGCCAACGGGAGCGCGGGCGACCAGGAGCTGGGCCTGGACCTGTCCAAAAAAAGCCCGTCCCTCCCTGCGGCGGCCTCCCAGGATGACACGCAGCACAGCGAGAGCCAGCAGGGCTCTCCACAATCTGCCTCAGCCCCCGCAGCCAACAGTGCCTCATCCTTCGACGAGTCTGCAGCGGGAGCCCCTCCCAGCATGGCCGACAGCAGCGACCCCATGGAGATGGATCCCGGGGAGGAGTGCCAGCACTCCCTGACAGAGGGCAGCCAGCGCAAGGGCCTCCGCCATTCCTCCCGCAAGAAAGAGTGGATGAAGAAAGACAACGCCTTCGAGCGGAAGGAGGGCAGCAAGGACAGGGAGGAGGGTGAAGCTTTGCCCAACGGCATCCTCCTGGGCTCCCTGTCCAAGTCTGTGGAGCGGAGTCTGTCCGGGGGCTACGGCACAGACCTACCCTACCCCTGCAAAGACGAGGTGGAGAACGGGAAGGAGAACAGCGACGACAGCGCGGAGAGCGAGAGCGGGGGCCACACCAGTGCCAACTACGTCTACCGCCAGGAGGGCTTCGAGCCCGTGGCCTACGGCGACAACCTCTACGTCTGCATCCCCTGCGGCAAAGGCTTCCCCAGCTCCGAGCAGCTCAACGCCCACGTGGAGACGCACACCGAGGAAGACCTTTACATCAAGGAAGAAGGCACGTACGGCGGCAAGGACGAGGCGGAGGATTTGTCCAACCCCAGCCTGTCCTACGCTGCGGAGTCGCGGCCCTTCAAGTGCTCGGTGTGCGAGAAGAGCTACAAGGATCCGGCCACGCTGCGGCAGCACGAGAAGACTCACTGGCTGACGCGGCCCTTCCCGTGCAACATCTGCGGGAAGATGTTCACGCAGCGGGGCACCATGACGCGGCACATGCGCAGCCACCTGGGGCTGAAGCCCTTTGCCTGCGAGGAGTGCGGGATGCGCTTCACCCGGCAGTACCGACTGACAGAGCACATGCGCGTCCACTCAGGAGAAAAACCTTACGAATGTCAACTGTGCGGCGGCAAGTTCACGCAGCAGCGCAATCTCATCAGCCACCTGCGAATGCACACCTCTCCCACATAAGCCAAAGACTCCTCAATGAGCTTCGTGCCCATCCTCCGCCGTGATTCACCTTTCTGTAGACTTGCTGCTTAAAAAAAACAAAAAAAAAAACAAAAAAAGGAAAGAAAAAAGCAAACAAAAAAAGGGGGCAACTCCCCATACTCTGTTCAGTCATGGGAGGCCTAAACAAATGTAGCTTTAACTTTTTTTTTTTTTTAAAGTTCCTTTTTTCCCTTTTTTTAAGAAAAGAAAGGTCCACAGCCAAGCTGATGCATTTAGTCCAACTCTTCCTCCAAATCTTGGTGAACTGACAAGAAGTACCACTTACTTTTTGCACACATCAACTTCATGGCCATATTGATTCTCCAGAGCAGGCAGAGGGGGATGTCACAGAGAACTTTTAGCCTCTGATGGTTCTCCCCTCCCTGCCTTTTTCCTTCATATTTACTACTTACCTCCTAATTTAAAACCAAACTCAGAAGGAGCATTTCTTGCCATTAAGAATTAATTACATCTCTCTAGTGGCCTAAGGAGCTGTGAAATAACACCTCAGTGAATTCACAAGCACGGACACTGTGTGTATGGACCCCCCCCCACTGCAGCATTGGCAGCCCCTTTACATAGTGTGGGAAAGAGCCATAGCAATGGTGGAACTCACCACCCTCCTCCAGAGAGGCAGCCTCAATACATCTCTTAAAGAAATGGGGATGCCTCCCCCATCATCCCACCCTCTTTTGGTTTTGATCTTTATCCTTTTCTCCCAAAACACACAAACCTCTTCTGCCTTACCCATGACTGAACAGGGCCTGGATGCCCTGGGAATTACTTTCAGTGAGCAGGGGTTCGTCTTTACTTTTCTAGTAGTTTCGTATGAATATTCTTTGCTTAGAGGTACTTGTTTTATTAAAGGAAAAACCATTGTAACGTTTATGTGAATGTTTGAACTGGAAGGTCTGAGGTAAAGTCTAGGGTGGGTG